>CAODLS010933612.1:0-12623 GCA_948243855.1 Flueggea neowawraea | reverse complement strand
GAGTGGCAACTGAAATAGCTAGCTGGGTCCATGAATACATTTATCTGAACGGATCACATGGATTTGCTTCTCAACTAAAATTAAGACTTGATATATTTTAGAACTTCTTGATGATTCTTATTTCTCATATGCTGCAATTCTTTCCCGGGCCTACCGCAAAAAACTTGGCAAGCATTTGGATGGTGGCCTGTCTTTTGTATCAGATGTCCTGCAGGCCAGATACATTAAGCTAATACATATTTTATGCTTGATGTTCAGGAATGTTTATGATCAAACTAGCACAATAACCACTGGCATCAAGTCTGTTTTAGCCGCAGCGAACACACGAAAAAAATCAAGTCCTTAGTTCATATGACATTGTCCCCGGCATTATGCATAAGAGGAGTTGGTGAACATGTGGATATAGAGCCATAATTTGAAGAAATTATGGTTTGAATTGAAACAAAAAAAGACCGAGCAGCTGATGGTTTTCAATAGTTCTGCTTTTTAGATCATGCATGTATTAAATAGATTTAAATCTAAAAAACATCTTTTTTTCTCAGATTAAGAATTGTTTTTTAGTTGACCAATGGATTTGAGACAAGCTTGAGACATTACAGTTGTGTTCACTAAACATTCCATCGAGCTTCACATAGCTATAGTACACAATGAGGAAGATTTCATGTCATTCCTTCCCGACATCGAGTATGCATGTACCAATGTTTTAAAAACCCGGCCGGATTGGCAGGTTTGACCAGAGAACCAATGAATTGGACGCTTAACCGGTCTGCCCAGTTATAGTGTGCCGCATTTGTAATCAAACCTCTTTGAACCGTAATAAATCGGATGGTTAAACCGTTAAATCGGTAATTCGAAAAAAGAACCGGTCAGTATACTTCTGCAGACCCAATATCACATCTCGAAAATTCTTGCTTTATTATTAAAACCATTAAAACACAAATCAAGGAGTTAATAGAGAAAAGATTTATGGAAAAAATTATCAACATAATAAAACAATTCAAACAACGATAATCAGGGGCGGAACCATAACATGAGATGTAGAGGGACCAATTAAATAATAATAAAGATTGTCACTAATCATTACTATAATTTGTAAATAAAATATAAAGTAAACATTTGAAAAATAAAAGTAGATATATTTATCATAAGATTCAAGAAAAAAATATGATTAAATATATACTTCCAATTTTTGCCTTAAATGAGAGCCAAATCAAACATCTTACCAATTTCAAAAGAGAATATTATCAACAAAGTTTAACAGTTTGAGAATATTTTAAAATTTGCATGGTTAAAACGTGTGAAAAAAACTTCCAAAATCATATTGTCTATTTGAAATATGAAAAAATATAATTGGGTTTAAATATGAGACTTAGAAGTTAACTAGTACATAGAAATAATTTAATACAATTTATTTTTGAAAATCTTTGGTTTAAGAAATAATTATATATATGTTTTTTACAAAACCAAGGATGACCATGGCCCCTGGTGCTTACGGTGGCCCGCCACCAGTGAGAATAAGCACAAGATTATTATAGCCAAACAGAGAAGGACTTGTTTTGCCAACGCATTTCTGACTTTGACAAAACCTACCTGTGGAGGAAGAATCCACCCAAAATTATGGTATATCTCAACTGAACCGTATATTTTGGTTAGATTCAATCGGTTTGACTATGGACCCCCCTAAAATCAAGGTGTTTTATTTAGATTAAACCGAACCGACAAACTATAAATATCAACCAAATCCTAACCCTAATCCACCTATCATTCTTTACATATTTTACTTTAATCAAGTATTTAGTGAATTGTGAATGAGGGAGGATTTGCCATTTGACTGTTTAGTGAATGTTTTCGAAAGATTAAGCACCGAGTCTTTATTGCTTGATGTCCCATTCGTGTGCAAGTAATGGTACAAGGCTAGTCTCAACTATTCATAGTGGCAACATGTTGATATATCTGCCCAAATATCTTTAAGTCGTGCATTCTTTACACCATTTGTGGGTATATTCAAAGAAAAATATCAGATAAAGAACTTTTATATTGATAGATTATACAGATTGATGGTTGCTTGTGGGCTCGGTAAGTCCACTTCTCTTGTTTTGCCACCAATGGGCAGCAACGAGGATTTGTATTTTGTAGCAAAAAAGTAAGCGATGCCAAATATTTAACTTTATTGTACTTTATGTGCAATTTGTTCAATAATAAATTCGTTGTTGCAGATGCCCCGAGTTGAAGTCATCAACGATGAGATGGGATGCTCTTCGTTATTACTCTAATTTGCTCCGGCTGATATGGAAGTGGAAACGGTTGGAGAAATTAAGACTTGAGTTATATATTCCAAAAAATTTTAGTCGAATAAGAAACTGATCTCTTAATATAATTTCTCCATATATACATTTTACAAGCATTAATTCTTCTTAGTCTTTTGCCTCCTGCAAAAGAAAAAGAAAGAGACAAAAATCTGAGATATCAAAAAAAAAAAAGGAAAAACTGTCCTCTGTTTTGTTTCAAGGATGTAATCTTGAAGTTAGATCAATGAAATCATCTTCTTCGCAAGGAATTGTGAGACCACCCATTGGATATTCAAATCTAAACTCTTCCTCGGCGCGGTTAAGCAAGTGAAGAAAGGAAGGATGGCTTATGTACGAAATTGGAACTACGTTATCTCTTCTTCTGCAATTCTCCAACATACACTGCAATGTGGCCTTTCGGTACGTCAGATCCATTTCTTCCTCCAGATAAAGATTGCCTTTTCAGAATCTTCATGGCACTAAAAATTTTTGACTGCAAATGAATACCCATTTTTGGTACCGTTACGTGAATTACTGAGACGATTTGGACTCAAAATTGAATACTGTTGGATATGCAATATCCTAGAAAAGTTGTACAAGTTTTGTGGTGGTTGATATTGTGAAACCAGCAATTTTTTTTGGGCAAGACATGGGTTGTGTATTTATAGGGGAAGTGGGGTGTTTAATTGGGAGTAGAAATCTTGGACTGTCAAATGCTGCCAATTATTATAACATGAAGGCTCTAACTCACATGGCTTCGGTCAGTTTCTTATTGAGTGCAGCTGCTCTGGTAACTGTGTAAATAGACCCACTTGAGTTGTGAGAATACGAAATAACGGTTCCAACTTCAAAGTGACTGCCACCATGTGTGGCGGGGGCTGCTGGCATATTTATCTTCTTAAGTCATTTTATATGCGCTCACAAAAAAGTGAATTCTCAATATTTTAACGCTCAAATAAATTTTAAGTGCAATGAGTTACAAATTTATTAGTTGGTATATTTATTTATTTTTTGATAATTTATTTTATTTATTTATTTTTTGAAAATTATACTCTTGAATCAGTTAAAATATTTTGATGTATTTTATTTATTTAATATTTATTTATTTATTTATTAATTTTTTCTAAATAGTTGAGAACAGGCGGCCGTATATTGGAAGTAATATTAACCAATCATGGTAATGTGCTTTTGGGCTGATATTTGCAGAGTCGTACTTCTCGTGTATGTGTTTCCTTCAATTTCAGGTATAGTTTTTTGAGTAACTTGAAAGTATATTTTAGTCTTAAAATGAAAATTTCATTTCTTTTCGTTATATAATAAATTAAAAATAGTTCTTTCTTGATCTATAAATAGATAAGTTACAGGTGACATATGTTGTGCTGATGAAGTTGGTATGGGTGGTTTGGGATACTGAAAACAACGAGAGTTCTAAAATGGCAAAGACAAAAGCTGAAAACCGGATTTCCTTATACTTGTGGCGACTATTAGGTATTCCATCAACTAAATGATATCACCGTAGTAAACCTTTAAAACAAGTAAGCAGCAGAGCATACATTTGTGTCAGGAGAGTCAAAGGTGGTAGTGGTGGTGGTAATAATTTCCGTCTATGATGTGGTAATTAATTAGGCCAATTTTTTATACATATTAATTTATTTCGTCTACTGGGGACTCAACGAGTAGATGAGTTGCATAAAAATTTCCATATGAACATTTTAGCCACTTGTCATTAGATTAAACAACCAGTGATTTACATACTAATTTTTTTTTTAAAAAATAGAATATCGATTTTCTTAATTTTAGAAAGAACATCAATAACACTAAACTATAAATTTATATAGATCATGATATCTTCACTAATAGTTGGATACATTTAAAACAACTTTCAAAGTTCATAGTATGTAAACATATTTAAAAAAATAGTCATTTTTTATACAAATGCAAAATTCAAAATATATTTGCCCATTATTTTTTTTCAAAAAGTAAATTTTATTTTGTTTATGAATAAATTCTTTTAAAAATATTGGCATACATCATGAAATTTAAAAGTTATTTCAAATGCAGTTCACCGTTAATGAACTACCAAAATTGTCATTATGACTAAGTTTTCTATAGAAAGCAACTTATCCTGGATGAAATTTTAAATAAAATTTAACCTAACATCAATGAGTTTTGATCTTAAGATAAATAAGATTCTTGTCTAATCTTAATACATTCCGACTATAACAATAAATGATATAGGTCTCTGAATATCTAAACCCAAACTATATACAAATAAGACCACGCAACCACATATAGGTCCTTAATACCTTCATTTAATGATTTCAGTTCCTTTCAAGCATTGCTTTCCAATTGATAGCACATCAATGTAGGGATGAAGACATAACATGTCAAGGATCTCCTCATAAGGCCTCTACCATAGTCAGATTATGTATACCAACGAAATTATTAGTAGATATGTCAGTGTTATAAATTAAACTAGTAAAATATCTTTCAAGTATTGCTTAATCCATTAAGCTGTCTCCCAGTGAACTTTCCCTAAATTACTCACAAACTTGCTTAGCACACTAGCAATTATGAATGACAATAGTTAGGATATGTTTAGGGTATATCAATACTCTTATCCGTACCCGTAGTTTATATTTTATATTTATACCCTATTTTTACTCATACGGGTGACAAAAATGGAACCACTCATACTTTATCTATAGATTACTTGTTTACTCGAAATATACCCATTTATCCAAAATACAAATTTATTTAATTAACTTAAAAAATAATATATCATTAATTTAAAATAATAGATTAAAAAATATATGAGATAATATGAAATAATATATTCACACAACATAATATAAAATGTATAATTTGAAACTGAATGATTTTAATGAAATAGTAATGTGATAAACTATCATTTGATAAAGAATTTATACAAAAATTATAGGATATTCCTATAATTTGCAACGGGTAAGAGTACGAGTACAATATTCATATATCTATACCCTACGCGTAAGCGCAAAGTAAAAGACAGATATTACTCATACTCGTACTAATACCCAGTCAAAACAGGTAATACATGCATTAACTAAGTACGGGTATGGTCAACCCGTCAAATAAGGTATAAATTGACAGCCTACTGGCAACATGAGCTAAATCTAACCTACTACGTTATATAATGTACATCAAACTTTCAACTGCTCTGAAGTAAGGAACTCTACTAATGTAATCTCTCTTTTGTACTAGGTACTGCACTATCTCAAAGTATGCTGCCGAAGGACTGCTAATCGACATAAACTAAGATACGTATAGTAGTCCTCCCCACTATCTCCCCAAATCTCCATGTCCAATATCTTGTTGGCTACATCCTAATCCTTCATTCCAAACTAATTGCTCAACAAAATCTTCAAATTGTCAATTTCACTTTGTTCTTACAATCGATTTGTCATCCATATATAACAACAAACATATATAAGGGAACCATCTTACAGCTTCCTAGAGTAAATACAATTATCAAGCTAATTATTTACAAAATCATGAGAAATCATAAATGCTTCATATCTCTTATACTACTACTTTAGAAACTGCTTCAACTTCTTCAGCAAACATACATAGTTTGGCTTTTCAAAAATCAATGAATCCCTCTAGCTATGACATATAATATGATCCTCTAGATTCCCATGTAAGAAAGCGATTCTCACATCAATTTTTTTTAGGAAAATTCTTGTCTATCCTTAGTGCAAGAATTCGCCTTCTTTCTAACTCCAATTCTAACTCACTTATGATGGCCAGAAGAAGTTGAATAGTTTTTATGTTTCATAATTGGTAAAAGTACTTCATCGTAATTAATTCCTCCTTCTACGAAAAACTCTTTGCTATAAGTCTTGACTTGCCTCCGCTGGTTTTCACATCCCTTTGTAATAACACTGATTCTCATGTTTCATTTTTTGAAATATTGGACTGCATTTCCTCATTTATGATAATTAACCATTCAGATACTTCTTCAATCTTACTAACTCTTTTTGTTTTTAATAACTGAACGATTTTGTGAATGGGCATGAGTCACAAAGCAGTGGGTCGGCAAGGGAAAACCCCCACTACTCACCAAAAGCGACACTGAAGAAGGGAAAATTCTGGAAAATAATCTTACTACCTCTTTATATGTCCTTGGTTTATCAGAATCGATATTGTTTGCTACTCCTAAAATATAAGCAATATAATTAAATTAGCTTCAACACTTAGCCGAAAATTTAACGAAAATTAACTTGGAGCGTAGATGAAATTACATTCATTTTTCGTAATTTTTAAGCAATTTTTTAAAATTTAAGAAAAAAATCAATAAAGACTGAATAGGTTGAAATTTAAAAAAAAACATTTATCATTTATAATTCCAGTCTAAGAATTGCATTCCTTTAATGACCATTTCATGCATATTTCAAAATCTATCTTATTACATCTCATTTATCAAGTCAACTCTAACGCTTGGCAGATCACAAATTCAATTTCCAATAAAAATAAATAAAATGAATTATAAAAAGATAGATATGTGTATATTAATTGATCTAAAAAATAATAATTATAGTCGGCGAATGAAATCTTTCATTTTGCTTTTTCGCCTTTTATATTCTATTGAGGTCTTGCACAATCTATTTGCATCTGTTATGGTTCTTCAATAACTGGAGAGAGACTCTATAAGTATATAAATTAAAACTATGACATGTGGTGATTAAATTAAAATATATTGAAATTTTTTGTGGACAATCCTAATAAGCACATGAATAATGATTGAGTGACAGATTATTGACAGATACTTTCCATATCTGTTATATATTTGCTTACCAAAATCCATATTCACTATCGTTTCACTTCCTTCAAGAATATTTTGCCTTTTATGTTAAAGAAAATGGATTATTCATGGATTATACTTGACTCTACTCAAACTAGATTATAAATTGTGTCAGTTTTCGTACATTTTTAAAGATTGTTTTTGTTTTTTTTTTTGAATTTAACAGAAAAAAAGGAACTTCAGTTAAACCATAAGTACTTCTTCATTATTTATCAATCATAATTCGCATGATTGCATGTGCATGTGGATGTGATCATGGAAACTTGGTTTACCTGGTTATTCACATGAGACCACATGCGTGTGTGTGGAAGCTCAGCTAGCATGAGTCATGGCATAGTTATGGGCACTGCCATGAACAACAAAAGGCCAATTCGACAGTTTATGGTGCCATGCTTTCATAAAAAGTAAAAACACATCAAATGTTCATGGAAGAAGAAAGACTGTTTATTTCTCGTCATCGTAATACTTGAAAAATTGATAATTTTTAATTCAAATACTCAAAGTCTGGGATCAAAAAGTACAGATGTATTTCTTTTGTTCTAAATTCTACATCTATTTCATGATCTTACGATCTGTATCCATATGATTAATCCTCATGTACGCTCAAAGATGTATAAGAGTTTATTTGAGGAGATTTTACGCTTTGAAAAATTCGAACTTACAATTCTCTCAACTCCTGCTACAAGAAATCTGCAAATCAGCTAGTGACATTTAATTATGAGAAACGTACTTTTTTTCACTAATTACCGAGGAACTCGTTTATCGCCAAATTTGGCGGGATACTTAGCATCAAACGTTGGTGACAAAATAGGTGAGAAAACTTTTTCTCATTAAATTAGCAAGAGAATGAATTCGCCACTAATTTTGGAGGGTTGGGTATAAGAGGTGGATTCAGTTTCGGGTTAAGTGCAAAGGCATTGGGATGTTCACGTACGTCAACGTATGTACAAGCATGTTGCAATCTTTTTATACTCCTTCGGTATATTGATAGACGCTTTTGATTTTAAGTGAAAATAAAAAAATGTTACTTTTATTAATTCAATGCATTTATTTGTAATATTCTATAAATTTACTCTTTAACTTGTATTTGTAAAATTGGTTAGAATATTAATTATGTGTGCGTAGAATACCAAAAATGGAAATAATTTCTATTATAATGGACCGAAAGGAGTAGATTTTATTTCGATTTAACTTCTTAAACTTTGATTATGTTCATAACATTACAGTACATAAAGGTTCCATAACCTTATACTAAGTACAAAAGATAATCTCAAAAAAAAAAAAATAAGTAGACACAAGTTTCTGCAATGAAATTCATCAGAGACTTCCTGAATAGTACTTCATTTTAACTAGAGAGTGGATATTAATGAAGGCTCAACCCAACAAAAGTATGCCAAATCAAGTGGGGCACATGCATGCAACTCCCTTTTCCAAAGGACGCGCAACTAGTTGTTTGATCTTTTGTTTCAAAGGATCGTCCGCCGAAAATTTGAACTTCATCACTTATACTTCGATCACTATTCTTTTTGTCTTTTTGCATTTCCAAAGTTTACTAAAATATATCAAATTAAATAGTGTTGATTCAAAATTACAGTTCAAAATCTCTATCTACTATAGATGGATAACCACTTATAAAGTTTACCAAAACACTGTTAACTATTGAATTTTATCCAAGTATAATCCACAAATGAGTGCTTTAGCTAAAAACACTATTAATTAATTGAAAGTGAATGACTTTGTTGTGAAAAAAAAGGACTTGTTTTAGTATATATATCGATATAAAATCGATTATTCAGGAGAAGATGAAACTATGGAAGTTCAAATTTTTAGTTTAGCAACTTAATTATCAAAAAGAATTAGTTTAGTATATTAATTATTACTAACTGTTAAATAATGGAAACTTTAAGTCAAACTAAGTCGTTGCACTCTTTTCTGGATATGTAGGATTTTTTGCTACATTTGAAGTCTTCCCCCATTTTCGTTTCTTTATTTTCTTATTAGTAGAACTTCGCCATTTGTTTTTTAAAAAACACTAAATTTAAATTCAAACCGTAATATATCGCCGGGATATACTGTGTACAACGAATACAATTTTTTAATAGAAGTGGCATGTTACAACCTTTCCATAAACAACAACATGGAAATGGTGGCCGTAGATCTCTAATTATACTTGAAGCAAAAACTTCATTTCATTATGATCGACAAAATTACATACTTTCACTGCCCTAACAACATGAAAGTATCTTAAAATAAAAGCCCTATACATGTACAATGAACAAGAATTTAAAACAAAAGTAAACAAATCGTACAAAAATTTTCTAGGAAGAACTCAAAATCAAACACTTGAAATCCCCTCTGACAACATCAAGCATGTATTTGAGAAGTGAGATCAACGAACGACTTGACTCGGCATGGAATGGTTAGACCACCCATAGGGTGATTGAAACCAAACTCTTCCTCAGCTCTATTAAGCAAATGCTTAAAAGAAGGATGATTAATGTGCGATATCGGAACCACGTATCTTTTTTTCTCTTCTTGATCTCCTACGTAAACTGCAATGTGACCTTTTGGCACGTCAGAGTGATTTCCAAATGATGAAGAGCCAAATGAGAATTGCCTTTTTAGGATTTGCTTGGCATTCAAAGAAGGCAAACGAATACCCATTATGGAAATTCTTTTTATATTTTGGCAACGAAGAATATGGAGTAGTGAAATTTTGATTGTGTGTTTTAGTATGAGCGTGTTGGAGGAGTTTGTGATTATATAGAGTTTTGGGGGGAGAGTGGAGAGCCATACTTTGACAGAGGAAGGGAATTGGTGTGGGGCCCTGCGTGTGGTCAGCAGATTGGCTGTTCAGAGGGCCCACTTTGCATCAAATATTCACATGGCTTTGCTAAGAATGGTTTTGTTCGTGAGGTTTTGATCAATAAATTTCAGTTTATGGTCCAAAAACTGGCGGCCGTACGTTGCCCAGTCAAGTATTGCGAAGTGGAGAGCGGAAATGCTCTAGTTACAGTAACTTGAGAGACTTAGTTTTTGGAGAAAAAGAGGATAAATCGTTTTTTGACAAAAAAGATCATATGTAGGCCTCGATTTTTCAACCAAAAAAGGGAATATTAGGATGAATTGATTTTATGATTCTTCATCAAAGTTTTGATAGGGTAATAATGTGAGTTAAATAAATACATTGTCACTTAATTTTGATAAGTTTTTAATATATCCATCATACTATAATTTTTCTTTTCGTGATCACAGTAACTTGATGTTATAAGCCATTTGATCGCTAATTTTAGTCGTTAAAATTTGACCTAAAACATGTGTCTTCCCCTGAAGTTGAGTTCATTGTGCAATATTCCTCTGAATTTTTCGCACGATTATGAACTCTTTTGAACTTGTTGAAACAACGTCACATAATCCCCTAAACTTACCAAATAGCTTCCCATAACCCCAACTTCGATGACATGACAGTGTGTTGTCAATGTGAGATTATAGACAAAAAATTAATGTCATGTCATCGAAATTGGGTTATGCGACGAAATTTGGTAAGTTTAAGTTGTTATATGATGTCGTTCGACAAGTTTAAGGGGATTTGTAATCGTGCAAAAAGTTCAGGGAGTAATTGCACAATGAGCTAAAATTCAGAGGTACACATGTATTAAGGGTTAATTTTATGGCAAAATCCACCACGATCCCTAATGTTTGACCATATCTTTCGTGCGGTCCCTCAATTTTTAAAACCCTCCGTTCTATTTCCTCGCTTTTAACTCCGTTTGTTTTCTTTAACAGAAAACATGAAAAGATAAAATTACCCTCGATTTTAAAGGAATTTACTCCAAAAAACCACTCAAACATTCTCTCACCCGCCTCTTATCAACTTCGCATCTCTCTCTCTCTCTCTCTCTCATTTCCTTCTCTCTCGAAAGTTACTCTTGTCATCGTCCCTATCTGCTCTTTTGTCTCAACGTTTCTGTCTAGAGTAAATAAGAAACTCTGTCGTTCTCTTTCTCCTTACTCTCGTCCCATCACTCCTCTCACTCTCTTTGCCTTTCACTCTCTTCGTCACTCTCGTCCTTGCCGTTAAAGACCGTCACTTTTCTCACTCTCTTCATCTCAGCTCTCTCGTTGAAAACTGACTCCTTTCACTCTCTTCATCACTTTCGTCCCCGCAGTTAAAGACCATCATGTCGTCGGTGTTGAACCAAAGGTGGTTCACATTTAGATCCACCTATATTTTGATGATGAACAAAATTTAGTAAATTGATTGATCAAATGTGTACTAAACAATGCTGCCAAGAGACGAAATTATTTGAAACAAAAAAGTGTTATTCGAGTATGGCTACTAGTCACTCAAGTAAGTGAAGTGCTCAAAAGAAAATGGTTTCCAGGAGTTACTTGAGTAGAATCAAATCTCACTCGAGTAAGTGTGAAGTTACTCAAGTAAAAGCTAAAGTCACTCGAGTAAGAATAATGTCCAGAGAGCCACTGGATTACAAAGTTACTCTATTAAGCACAACGATCACTCTAGTATGCAAAGACTAAATTGGGTTTCACTCGAGTAAGCTGTGTTATCACTCGAGTTGGGTTGGTTCTCACTCGAGCAACTTGAATACTTACTCGAGTGATCAACACAAGATTAAAATTCTGGGTTTTAGCACTTTGAGTTACTCGAGTAACTTCTCAGCTTACTCGAGTAAGTGATACTATCAGAGGGAACATTGGGTCAGTTTTTACTCAAGCAACTTTGATACTTACTCGAGTGAGAATGCAGCACATAGACTTACTCAAGTAACACATGAACTCACTCGAGTAATCAAGCATCAGGCCTGTTTTTTAACCCACTTTTCTGCCTCTTTTTCTCACTCTTCGTCTCACACCCGTTGCTTTTACCTTTTTCCTTCCCTCAAAATTCCCAAATCCACTTAAGTAAATCTTCCAACCCATACAAAACCCATTTCACCTCCTTCAAATTCTCTTCATTTACACATATTTCCATCATCACATCTCATCAAAAACACCAAAAAATGACCACAAACTCATTTCACGTATTTTGAAACCCTAAGTTTTCACACTTTGATTGCTTCCATCCAATGTCTCAACTGTAACAACCCAACCCGAAATTATCATGCATAGCATATATTTTATTAATACATGTATTGCATAAGCATTTTCATATTAAATTTGTTACATATGGTTATAGTCATAGATTTAAAATATAAAGATGAATGCTTAAGGAAGTAGTTTGAAAGAAATTATTGTGTAATCGCGATAAATAAAATTAGAGGTATAGATTTAAAAAAAATGAATTAGATTTAGTATGTCAATTTAGAATGATGTCTAATAAATTTAAGACTTGATAAAGAAATAGAATCAAAGGATTATGTATAATTTAAATAGGTAAAAAGAAGAAACATTTGATCGGATAACACATGTTAATGTATACAACTTATACATGTGTTGAGCTTATAGCATATTTATACTCAAAAGATGACACCTAG
>CAODLS010933519.1:0-10180 GCA_948243855.1 Flueggea neowawraea | reverse complement strand
ACTGTGGTCAGTGGATCTACAGGGGAAAGTGAATGGGGCTGTGGAAACTTGTGGTGAAAGCTTTCATCGATTTGACAAGTATTTGAACTTCTCAAATCCTCATATTTCAAGAAACTTTGATCCAAATGCTTGTGGATGGGCGTATGGAATGAATATCTTTGATCTTAAGGCGTGGAAAAAGGAGGACATAACTGGCATATATCACAAGTGGCAAAACATGGTAAGTCTTTGAAACTTAATGCATATTTAATGCTGTTTACCTTGGATGTACATTAATGTTGAAACCCATATTTGTAATCCAATATAATGATGGTGCGGAGGCAATGTGGCTGTGTATAGCTTTTCCCATTTTTAATGTTCTATTGCAAAGGACGACCCTTAAGTATTTTTTTTCCTTAAGAAGTGAAATGTGGGGGGCTAATGCGCAAAATGCATAAATTTTACATTCTAGGGATAGAAACTTATCATTATTGAGAATATATAACCACTTGGGTTGTTGAAAAACGAAGTTTTATGAAACTGAGGTGAAGTTTGCAATTGACTAGTAGATGATAGATCCAATCCCATTCCCATTAGTGGGGGTTGCATTTTTTGATATTCCATCCTGTTTGACTTGCTTCTTAGTAGGAGTGCCCTTTCATCAATGTCCTTGATCAGAGACACTCGTGGTTTTTACCTTGATTCACTTGTCTCAAAACCCACAGGCGATGGCTTGAGCCCTGTATATGTTGAGCACAAGCAGCTCTTTCATAAGAGCAAATGCTTAGGTTCTGAGCAAAACCTAGGAAGGAAAGTGCCTGTTTCAACCTCTTACAAGACTCATGGTTATAAGTATGAACGAGGAATCTTGTTTACACATCTTTACTTCTACCCTAGTGCCTTTTTTTTGTGAGCTTTAATATTTTTGTTAGAAAATATAATTAATAAACAAAGATCTGGAGTGACAGTTCAATGCCATTCTTCTTCCTCTGTTTCTCTGTCCTCCATATAACAGGTTTCAGTATGCTCACTAAGGTTATTTTTTAGTTTTCCAGCATTATGTTTCTATATTTTCTTTTTCTTTGTGATTTCTAATATAGTATTTTATTAGCGACAACATGGCAATATAATCATATTCTTCTCTAGAAAACGGGATCCCCTGGGTACATTGTTCGATGAAATTGATTGTATTAGAGATGAAATTTTAGCTGATTACAATCATATTTCTGAATTTGTTCTGTTAATTTGTTTGATCTTCAGAATGAAGACAGGGTACTTTAAAAACTTGGTACATTGCCTCCCGGGTTGATCACTTTTTATGGTCTGACACATCCACTTGAGAAGTCATGGCATGTGCTTGGTTTGGGTTATAATCCAAGCGTGGACCGTTCAGAGATAGAAAAAGCTGCAGTCATCCATTGTAATGGCAATATGAAACCGTGGCTGGAGATAGCGATGACAAAATATCGGTCATACTGGACTAAATACATCAAATATGATCATCCATACATCCGGAACTGCAAGCTGAGTGAGTAAACCCTTGTGGCATTGCGAAAGAGTAACAGCCACCAATCCAATCTGTCTCTTTCTCTGTGTTTGAATGAAGGGCAAAATTGATCTAATTTAGCACATGAAGAGAATTGCAGTGGAGTTTCTGTGCTGCGTATTCTTACCCACATTGTTCATTCTTTTGTAATTCGTCAAATTTGTCTGCGCCTACATCATTCATTGGATTAGATAACAAATTCTATGCATTGTTAACGTGTAAAAAGAAGAGCAAAACTACGCCACATTTATTTTATGTTAGGTTCTTGGAGTATACATGGACGAGACTAGTTAACCACTTACAAATGTGAATTTTTCTTGTTCCTTTCAACAAATGGCCATAAAGGATCTAATTTTCGCAACGTCTTGCCTTACATTTGACATGTTGCATACATTTTTATGGATATAATGGTGGCTGGCTTTAGTATTTCGTTATTCTGGTCTTAAAACTGCAGAAAGTAAATCTGTTAAGTTCATCCAAATGCAGCTAGATGATATTGCAGAAAGTTCCAAATTCCTCGTCCGATTCGACGAGATTTGATCTGGTGTTTGGGAGGTTTGTTCTGTAGAATCCTTTTATGTTCTTGATTAATTATTAGAATGATCGTAAAAGTGTTGCTTGCAGTGGCTGATGTGTTATTTTAGTTCTGTGCTTGGAGTCTTTGACGTGATGCTTGTGCTTGGCAAGAAATTCCCATTTCCCACCTGATTGTTATGTTCACAGTACCCTCAATCAGTCATTGTGGTATGGCTCGGCATATTCTCATAAAAGAAAAGGCCTTGTATGGCTCAGTCCAAGAAAATTGTTCCATTTGTGAGGGTATGAATGGGTTGAATTACTCGTGAAAAAATTCATGTTTGATTCGGTAAAATTTGGTTTGTATCTAATTTGACTAATAAATAAATATACTAAAATAGAGCTTAATTTTTTGGTCCAATGGGAGGCCTAACAGGCTAAAGAGCTGCATAATTAGAGGTAATTTCTATCTTACCTGTCACCATAAATATGATAACTCTCATTGGTGGAAATATTCGAGTCTAAGACCTTTCATGTGAGCCTTCTACTTACTTGCCACCAACATAAAAAACCGATGGTTAAATAGAGCTTAATTTTAGGAGGAAATTATGTTGTTCACCTACATTAGTTTGCAATATTTCTTCTATATTGACAGAATATATTTATTAAAAATTCACTTTTCCATAATTAATGATTCACAATGTAACTTTTCTTATATAGGTTTTAGTATTTTTAAATTCACATCTGTTTTCGTGAAATATAAATAAGTTTTAAAATATGTTGAAGATATATATTAATCGTATATTTAAACATTAATGGAATCTAAACAAGTCCTAAACAATATTTAAATAAGTTATAAATAAATATACAATGAACATATAATAAATAAATTCTAAACAAGTTTTAAATAAATAATAATCTTTAAACAACTTATAAACAAATAAACAAATACTAAACAAATTTTAAACAAGCTTGAATATCTTATTGGGGCTGTGAACCTGTAATTTATAAATTTTAATATGTACGTTGAAAATTTTGAAGTTAATTATGTTGAATGTTATAATTAAAATTTAGATTTTGACAAAAGCCAACCATAGTCTGGTAATTACTGGAATGACACATTTTAAAGTTCAAGTTTGTTGGATGTCATTTTTTTAATTCTGATTCTTAAAAATATCAGATTTAGTCAAATAAAAGCCAATTTCTCGCGATATTTTCTCACATTTTCTCTCTCTATGGTTGTTCTCTCTTCCTCTCTTCATCTCTCTCCTATTTTCCTTTCTTCCATCTCTCTCGTTTTCTCTCCTTCTCCTCTAGCTTCAATCTCTTTCTCCGCTCTCCTCCACGTTCTCTCAACACAATGATCTCTCTCCTCTCTGCCATTCTGCCATCTCTCTTTTTTTCTCTCCTCCTCCAATTTCAATCTCTTTATCTGATCTCCTCCTTATGTTGTCCTTCGCCAGATGCGATCTCGCCCTCCTTGTTCTCTCGACGCAATGTGATATGTTTTCCACCAGTTCTCCTTCACCAGATCTAATGTAGTTCCTGTTTCTCAGTTGTTGTCACATCACATCTTTGTCTTCTTCGTCGTTGTCATCCTCTCTCTCTTCTTAGTCTTGAAAATCGTTGTCGGCTTCTCTTTCTCTTCGTTGATCTGGAGATCGGAGGACATGCAAACAATGGATGGAGTGGCGACGACGGCTACGATTTGTTTGATTTGTGCAGATTTCTCGTGGTGGCTGCGACCTTGTGTATTTTGTTGAGATTTTTGGCGGCAGCGACGGCTAAGGCTTGCCAAACCCTAGACGCAGGTGTTTTTATGTTAGTTCCATAGTTTTAGTGAATATTGTAAAGTAGTTATTTTATACACCTTTGAAAACCTTTTTGTATACCTGCGTACACCTTTGAAGACCTTTTGTATGTCTTTTGTAGGTCTTTGTAGACTTTTGAAGACCTTTGCACACTTAGGTAAACTAAATTAATTACCATTAAATAAATTAAAATTTATAAATATCGTGTATACCAAATGTATACATACAAATAATCCAGCTTACTTTTAAAAAAAATTATTATACCGAAAATTCATCAAATCAAGTTTCTTAAAAAAAATGGTAAACTCTCTTTTGAACATTTTTGTAGACCTTCTAGAAAATTAGATATTTCTTTTAGTAGGAAATTATTTTTTCTGGCAAAACTATCTTGATTTTTCACGAATATGACATTTGTCAAATTCAGTTTTTTTTCTATCATTTTTTATAGTTGAAAATTTGGATGACATTTGTCAAATTCAGTATTTATTTTTCTAATAAAAGTGAGAGTTTCCTGAAATTTTGAATATTCTATTTAAATTATTGAAAATAGGTCCATGAATTCGTAATTTATGAAATCTGAACTACGTGTATATATATTTGACTCTAATTTTAGATTAGAATGTTAGTTCTCAATATATTTTATTTATCAAAAAACAAGAGTTTAAATATCATCCTTTGAAAATACATCCTTTGAAAATACTATCAACTTATATTCTACATCCTTTGAAAACACGAGTTTATATTCTACATCCTTTGAAAATACTATCAACTTATCCATTCTACACAAAATTTCAATAGTTAATATCGTCAACAAGTTCAAATAAAGAGATATTTTCTTTCATTTTTATTATTTATGTAATTTTGAAAACAGGAGAATTCTAGAAAAGAGAAGAGCCTTCTCAAGTTTTGTTGACGTGGAACCAAAATGTATTGTTAGTTGAAGAAGTGAAGGTATAAAACAAACAGAAGTGACTAAGATAGGATGGTTTATAGGGCCATGTTTATATTCTAATTCCCGTATCTTGCACAAACAAGCTTTTCTAGTCCACCTCCATACCCTAGCCTTTTCTCTCTTATCTTCCAAACAAAGTGCCGTCATCTCTGCTCCCCATTATCTGCGATGCATGTCCCCACCTAAACCCTTCACTTCTAAATTCTTTCTAACCACATTTCTCTCCACGGTTTTCTGGGTTTTGCCCCGATTGGTTCAAGTGATCAAAAGACAGTAATTCGTGATCATGTGTCGTATTTGTGTCTCGTTAATTGTATATTTTATACAATTATATGTGGCATTAAAACAACAAATAAATACGAATGATTTTAAACGTGTCGTATCATAATTACGTACTGTGAAATGCCAATCCTTAAAAAAGGTTTGATTTTTTTTGGAAAAAAGTTGGAGCAAAATAACTGCTTTGTCTTGAGAACCTTCTTGTCTGATTTATCACTATAGCAACTGTTTTCACAATTTGGTTCTGTCTCTGTTGTATCAGTTCCTCCTGCTATCATTTTTTTGAGAATTACCCTTTGGCAACTTGTGGGCTGGTCAATGCATGTTAGAAAATCTGTGAAAAATATTTTGGGAAGATCTTGCTATGTGTTTTTTAGCTATTTTTGGGTTGATTTTGCTACATATGTTTCATGGTCAAGGATGTCACATTGTCATTTTGTATTCATTAGATTTGGTGCTTTTCAAGTGGAAAATGTGTGGTAGATGAGTTAGCCACAATTAGGCATTCGTTATGTGTGATTTTTTTTTTTTTATCGTTTTTAGCTAAAAGATTCCAAGCTTTTGTATTCTAATGTAAGTTATGTATATTTTTTTGGTGCAGTAGTTATAATTGTTTTTTGATCATACAGATTAAAGAGGCTTTGTATGTTTGTTGTCAACATCGAACCTCTACATATGGAGTAGACAGTTATATATATAATCAATACGAGAAAAAAAAAATTTCCGAAAAAATGAAGTTGAGATGTGAATAAAATTCTTGAAGGAGTCCACTTCAACTTGTTTGAATACTATACAATATTTAATATATTTTTTTATAAAAAAATGTAAGGAGTAGATAAAGTCTAAATTAATTTTTTTATCTTTTATATCCGTCAAAGTTCGAACTTGAAACATTCACCTGTAAATATTAGGTGATTATCGTCAGACTCGGCCTCTTGGGACTACAATATTTAATATACTTGTTGGAAGTTGTGTTTTGCTATTATTTAATTTGATTGTCGTTGTATTATTGCATTTTAAAAATTTGTATAAATTGTATAGTTTATAATACTGTTCTATTATTAGAGTTGTGACCTGCGAGCTAATTTATTTTGAATTGGCGAATTGATTCTATATCAGATGTTTGTTAATGGAATATGTATTATAATTAATGAATTTAATCTCGTTTCAACCACACATGCACACATCTAATCGACTGAATTTTCATTTCAATTTTAACAACATACATCATTATTTTCGAAGAGCTCTCTTATATATGAGGAATGATAAAAAAAAAAAACAACTGTTAAAATCATGACTTATTAAATTATTAACAAACCGTTGGATTAACAAATATACTGATTGAGTAATTTTTTATCCATTTAAGAGATTTAAATATCCGATAAAGCACACAAATAAATAAATCGTTAATGTTCTAATTTTAAAAGTAATTATCTACTTTTCATAAATAAAAATAAAGTCATTATTTTGTTAAACATACATAATTTAATTAACTTCTTTAGTTAACATTCACAACTAGATGGTGGAGGACAATATTTGATAACATCTATATTGGAATGAATCTTGATGAATGATTATCAATGTGGATGGAATTTCCTATCTTTTAGTAATCTTTTCCATTGAATGGACAAAAAGGCATTATACTTTATCTTTGACTACATGTCACCAAATAAATGATCAACGTTTTGAAAATTCTGAAATTGTTTTTTTGGTTCCTAATTATTATGATTAACTTTATGTCCGTACATACCAATCAAGATTAGATACATGAATGAACCTCTAAAGTGTAGAATTATCATGGAAATGGAGAATTTGTTGGTTTCTTTGCATCTACAAAGATTTGATTTTAACCCCTTTGTCTTAGTCTTGTCTTAATCAGAGACTCTCATGCTTTTATGGACTACAACCAAGACCTCTTAATTATACTTAATATAATCAAGACTCCTCTTTTAAAAAGGAGGTTTTGATTTGATCCATTTCGCCCTCCACAATGTTTTGCTGGTTCTGCAGAAATCGAAACCCCACTGAGTAGTGTTTGATTCGTAGGGCTTAGAGATCAATTTCGTCTTTATTGCTCCCTGCTATATCTTTCTCCTACCTATATATATTAATGTATAATTATTTATTTATACTAAATTCAGAATCCAATGCATATAGCAACTGACTAATGTAAAACTACACTAGCAAACACTAAGTCATGTGCATATTAATTGTGATAATCTGAATTTTGTTTCAAGTAATTTTTTTTCTTCAGTTGGTGTAACTTGGACTAAAATCCATTAACTTGTTACATACACCAAGTTCATTACAAAGGATTTAATCTGGTAAAAGTTTTAGATACTTCGAGGAGATGAGTCAGTTGTTATTAATAAGAAGAAATATTCTTCAAGAATAACTTCGTCTACTCTTCTAGATAAGTTCTTTCTGCAAAATTATATTGAAATTCTGTTCAATTACTAATTTAAGTGTAGTAGTGCTTATAGGGAACAAATACTCGATTTCTAGCTTTTTGTTTTGTTTTGTAGGATTCAAAAAGGCAAGATCGAATTTGTAATCGTTCATCTTTGACTTCACCATTTTCAAAACCGTTGCTGATTTGAGACAATAACACCAATAAATGAAGTTAATACAACATTTTAATTTTGTAATGAGTTGGTTAGTTCAGTTGTTTATACATTTCAAAAGATTGCAAAATGTGTGATTTTTGATTGGTACATTACTCCTTCAATAAAATTTCAATTTTTTTATAATAATAATGTTAGTGTGATCATTTGAATGTCTTATGGAAAATTAACTATCTTGCAATCTAGTCGCTAATCACATTTGTTTGAACTCTATTTGAAGAAAATAAAATTTACTAAAAATGGTATATTGAAATATCATTAACACATTGCATTTTGAAAATCCAAGATGCGGCCAAAATTCTTTATTAGGACCCCAAAATATGATGCCCTATATGAGCACAAACATTAATATTGCACACACGCATATATAAGAGACCACATCAAAAAGTCCAAGAATGCTGGACTGCCATGAAAATCTGCTTATACAAATAAGGTGGTGTGCATATATTAAAGAGCCTTACCTCACATTTTAGTGAGGCAAATACTAAAGTACATTTCACACATCCAATCTTAATAACAACCCGACCAACTTTCTATATTCATTATTTAAACTTTTAATGTTATACGTTTTGTGCTGTAAGATTCTTCCTTTCATTCACTACAAAACAACCATTTCAGGATTTCAATACTCATATATATTTTTGTTTTGTTCTAATTTGTTTTTTCAAAATTATAATGTTTGTACTAACGGAAGAGCAAAATATGAGTCTGTAAAAAATATGTCACCTTCTCTAGTTGATGATTATTCAATCTACTAATCAGTCGTATCTGCTTTATATACTACAAATCCAATGTTGTTAAAACCTGATTGGAAAACCCGATGAATCGAACACTAAACTGGTATGATTCAAGTTTAAGGACTGAAAGTGTAGGTTAGTTCAGATTGAAGAACTGGAAAACTGACTAATTGAACTAGTGGCATTTGGTTTTTTGAAACTAACCTGTTTTAAAAATTTCATGATTAGTTTGACATTTGTATTATTTTATTATTAAATTAATAAATTTTTTATGTTTATTCGTACTTTGTAGTAATTAAAATATATAATATAGTTATAGAAATTATATTTGAAATGTCAAAGTATTAAAATTATTGAAATTATATATATATATATATAATTTTTTATTCCTCGGGTTCAACCGGTAATCCACCGGTCAAAAAGTGAACTGGTGAACCAGCTCCTTGGTTGGATTGATGACCGGTCCGTGTTTGATAATATTGCACTAATCTACTAATAATCATACTTAAGACATATCAAGCCTTATATTATATTCCCTCTGTCTCATTTATTGTGAGACAAAAAGTCAATTTTAATGTCCAAAATGAATGAAACCATTTACATATTTTACACTAATATTCCTTTTATAATCTCATATATTTATTTTTGAATTTCAAAAAAGTATTATTTCATTACACCACAGGTAACATTAATTATTGAACAATAGGGATAAAAAAACAGAGCTCATTTAAAACCCTTATTAAATTACTAACAAAAACAAAAATCTCATATAAAATGGGACAAAGGGGAGTATATTGCACATAATAATACATGCCAAATTATGGGAGTGTTAAAATGGATTGATTAATTAATTATTATGCAGTTATTATCATTACCAAATATACTATTTGTAATTATGTATTCCCTAAAAATGCGTTTAATAAATACTTCTTAAATTCTTTTCTTTGATAAATAATGGACAAATATTTCAATTTTCTTTTGATAAGTAACTATTTTAAAATTAGAATATTATTTTTTAAAATTTTCAACGATTGTCCTTTCTGATAACCTTTTTCTAGTTAGAATTCTGCTTAACTTTTATAGCTAAGTCGTTCTAGAATTATATGAGTAAAAAATCCATTATAAAGTGTATGTTTCTTCTGTATCTTTTTATATTCAACTAATCCTCAAGAAAGTTGATTAGGGAAGCAAAGTATTACAATTGTTTCTTTTTTAATTATAGTTTATTCATCATTGTATGGTGGAGTATTACTTTTCATCTAGTGCAATAGTATTTCCAATTTGTACAGTCTATGTAATACTCCAGATAATTTTTATAATTATTTTGGGATAATTATATTTAGAGTAATTATTTTGAATAATTATTGGGGGATAATTAGTTTAGGGAATAATTATTTTTGGATAATTATTTGTGGAATAATTATTTTTGGATAATTATTTTTAATAAATTTGGGTAAAAAAAATTTTGAAATAATATTTTTTGGTGTTAATATGATTTTTGAGGTATATTGGGTAATTAAATTAAGTGGAAATTGGTTAGAATTGAAAAAAAAAAGAAAATTGGAAAAAAAAGAAAATCAGAAATCGAACTACAGGTCGTCTGATTTTGGGACCAAACGGCGTGTCGTTCGCGTGTGTGCACAGTCGTCTGTGCGAATGAACGAAACGACATGTCGTTTGCGTCGAAGAGAAAACGACGTGTCGTTCGCGTCGACGGACGCTCGGTCGTTCTCTGA
>CAODLS010933462.1:0-10019 GCA_948243855.1 Flueggea neowawraea | reverse complement strand
TTGAGAAGGTTGAGAACTACTTGCGAGAGGGCGAAGAGGACATTGTCTTCAACTACGCAGACAACTATTGAGATTGATTCCCTCTATGAAGGAATCGATTTTTACTCAACTATTACAAGAGCTAGATTTGAAGAAATGAACATGGATTTGTTCAGGAAGTGTATGGAACCTGTCGAGAAATGTTTTCGGGATGCCAAGGTTGATAAGAGTCAGGTGCATGATGTTGTTCTTGTTGGTGGGTCGACGAGAATTCCGAAAGTTCAGCAACTTCTGCAAGATTTCTTCAATGGCAAAGATCTATGCAAGAGCATTAACCCCGATGAGGCCGTCGCATATGGAGCCGCTGTTCAAGCTGCAATTTTGAGTGGAGAAGGGAACGAAAAGGTGCAAGAATTGCTTCTTCTTGATGTCACTCCTCTCAGCCTTGGAATCGAAACCGCCTGTGGAGTCATGACAGTTCTGATCCCGAGAAACACAACGATTCCTGCCAAGAAGGAGCAGGTGTTCTCAAAATACTCGGATAATCAAACCAGCGTGTTAATTCAAGTCTATGAAGGCGAAAGAGTGAAAACAAAGGATAACAATCTTTGTGGCACGTTCGAGCTCAAAGGAATTCCTCCGGCACCAAGAGGAGTTCCTCAGATCAATGTGTGCTTTGACATTGATGCAAACGGAATCTTGAATGTCTCGGCGGAGGACAAGACGGCCGGAGTGAAGAACAAGATCACAATCACCAACGATAAGGGAAGTTTGAGCAAGGAGGAGATAGAGAGAATGGTGCAAGAAGCAGAGAAGTACAAAGCAGAGAAGTACAAAGCAGAGGATGAGCAAGTGAAGAAGAAGGTGAAAGCTAAGAACTCACTTGAAAACTATGCATATAACATGAGAAACACGATCAAGGACGACAAAATTGCAGGCAAATTGGATCCATCAGACAAACAGAAGATCGAAAAGGCTATCGATGAGACGATCGAGTGGCTGGACAGAAACCAGTTGGCAGAGGTGGATGAATTTGAGGACAAACAGAAAGAATTGGAGGGTCTGTGCAATCCAATCATTGCAAAGATGTATCAAGGTGCTGGTGGAGATGCTTCAATGGGTGGTGGTGGTGCCCAGATGTCGGGAGGCGGGTTCGGCAATGCTGGCTCTCGTGGGTCTGGTGCAGGACCAAAGATTGAGGAGGTTGATTGAGCTTGACTGACTGAACCATTTCTGAAATGTTCTGGTTTTGAAAAGTTTGGTGTTTTTGGCTCTGTTTTGCGCTTGAAGTGATATGAAATAATGTTTAGTGCAGAAATGTTGGGAAAGAATGTGTTTGACGCTTGTAATACCTATTATATACAGTTGGGTTATTGAATAAAATTAATTGCTTCTTTTTTTTCCTCCATGGTTTTTCTGAATTCAAGAAGTCTTGTCTTTAGCAATTCCTCAATTCAAGACCGAATCACTTCCTCAATGGCTCTCTGTTTTGACATAACCAGAAAATTCTGCCTCAATGGAGTTGAAATCCGCCACTAAAACATAGATTAGGTGCAAGAACTGCAGGAGAGGAAGTGGTACCTTGGGTTCAAAATCAGGTTTGGGTTGGCTAGTAAAGGATGAATCGGAGTAATGTGTGAAGAAACAATGAGGGTTGGTGTTCTTATTACAGAGAAATAAGCTGACAAGTTCTGAGAGGATATAGGTATATTTTTTAGAAAACCAGAAGAGTTCTAAGAGGATGTTTTAAATGGGAAATTCTGTACAAGGCAAAATGTATAAGTTTTACCCGTTTTCGGATTTTTTTTTTGACATAAGAAAATTTGCTACGGTAACCATATTGTATAAACTCACATTAAAATGATAATTATAAGTAAAAAAAACTCATACAATTTCTTCTTATTACTCCAGTATAATTTTAGCACGTGCATAAACAATAGATTTGTGGTTAATTCCATGGGTTTTTTTGCGAGCCAAAAAAAGAGTCGGGGCTACCGATGATGGTTGCATACCTGTTGGGCGTGACCATACAGATAATTACTCTCCGCCACGGAATGTTCGCTTACTTGGCGGTAACTAAGAGGCACGTCACCACGACACTCGCTGGGAGCAAACGGAGGGATATACCCGCGAGAATATCCTGAGATTTACCACACAAACCAGGGAGACACTAAGTCTAGAACCCGGATCGTGCGTGCACGGGACAACGCCCCTAATGCTGAACCACCTCTCAGGAGGTGGGTAATTCCATGAGTTGATGGCTAATTTTCCACACTTCTAAATCGGCATGGATAATACTCTGAAATTCAAGAACAGCCGTAGAATTAACCTTAAAATATGTAATATATTTTTTCTTGTAAATGACCATCAATTCTCGACCATGTTAGACAGGCCCAATAACAAAAATAGAAGTACACATCATAACTTGTTACAAAGGTCTCTCATAGAGTGTTCCTCTGACATCATTTTGTAAAACATCAACAACCTCAACCGGAGGAACATCAACAATATGAACCCCTACCGGGTAATATCTACCTATTTTAGATAAGTTGTCAGCCACTTGATTTTCCTCTCTGTAGATATAGCCAACTGATACCTACCAATTTCTTTAATAATGTCTTGAATATTATTAATCAAAGCCCATTGATTGTTGATATGAACCTGGTCTTTTTGGATCATATGAACCGTCAACATACTGTCGGTCTCGAGAACTATATCCTTCCAGCCTATCCAAACAGAGTTTTAGTCCCGTCAAGATGGCCATAAGTTTAGCAAAGACCATTGAACAACTGCCAATATTCATCACAAAACCTGCAAGCCATTCGCCATAGGGTCCTTGTATCACCCTCTCTGTGGCCGTGACTTTATCCTCTAAAAGAGCTCCATCAGTATTCAATTTAACAGAACCAAAACATGGAGGATACCATCTTACCAAAGTTGTTCCACGCTGCTGGTTGGTCTGCATACATAAGGCATTAAGGATACGAAAGTACTCTTTTGAAATAGTCTTGATAACTCCGCTGCGCCTAGCTGGAACTTTGCTTGTAAAGATCCTCTCATTCCTCCACCTCCACAACAACCAACAAGCAATACTAAACCGCACCTTCCAAGGGGTATCGTCACCAGAAATGCGTTTTGCTGTAAGGGTTTGCATCAACCACGCCGCTGCCTCTTGGTTGTAAAAATCACTACTTACCTCTTCCCCCAAAAGTTCATTCCAGGTTGCTCTAACTTCAAAACAATCCCCAAACATGTGGTGCCAAGATTCCACAATTCCCAAACACACATCACATTTAGGGTCATTAGTCAACTTACAGTGAAAACGCCTTTGGTTGGTTAGAAGGAGTAGCCATAAATAGTGATATATTGATACTAATATATTGATACTAAAGTACTCTCTAATATTAATAAATAGTGTTTGAAAAAAATATATTAATAAATAGTGAGTTTAATTTCTAATAGAAGCAAAATAAAATGACTATCCAAAAACTTCATCACAAACCAATCTTAAACTTCATCTAGGCTAGAACCCATACACCAATTAATTATTGTGGTCCCAAAAATGGCCAAATGGTAAACTAAACATTGTAATCAATAGTGCCACGTCTTCACATGAGTCTTTTAATTGAAGATATAGTAAAATACATATTTATGCACCTATCAAATGATAGACACAAACATAATACTTATTAGAACTAATAGCAAAAAAATAATATTTCTACCTCTTCTACAAATAGATAAAATTATAATATTATTTGCATAAAAAAACAAGTTGACTTACAATCAATCTTCTTAAATTAAAGGAATGAGATATTATTAACAAATTGATAGTGACAAGATATAAAAGATTTGTTTAAAATTAGAAATAGTTTGAACAAAATATTGTTTCATGCAAAGACTTAAAATTATGTCATTTTATATAATTAGATTCAGTATACATATATGTGGTGTAATTTTTACTTTATTTTTTTGGGTTAAGAAACATTCAATGCTTTTCTACAAGTCCAACAATACCTGCCAATTGTTGTCATATTAAATCCCTAATTATTACTGTTGAAAGACCCCTAATTTGAACCCAACTCACAATTTTTTTCCTCTTATTTAATTTTACTTTGATTTAATGAAAGTTACTCAGTTTCTTTTTCTGAAATTTTGGAATTATGGGTTATGCTTTTTTTATAATAAATTAGTAGATCCTAACAAATTAAATTAATTTCTAAGATTTGTGGTGAAATTTCTGTCACACTATTTTTTATTCTTTAAAAACGTTGGTCAAAGAAGAATGAAAATGTGGAAGCTGACATCAACATAGGATTGATGCATCTTTTTCATGTCTAATTATAAGAAAGATCCCCAAAAGGAAATTTCCTACGTTGGTCATACGTTTATTGATGCCATTGTCTTAGCAACTGTTATTGTTCCTGCCAACTGAAACTCGTCAATATGAATGTTTCTAGAATATACTTGGAGTACAAAATATATGCTTACAGATTAGGACAATGCATAAAAAAGTGTCAGCATTGTCCATGAGCTTCTCTATCATTCTCTCTCAACTAATAAAACCGTCAGTTTTCTAACCACGACCGAACCGACCGAAAATTTTTGGTGCTGTTATTCGATTCGATTCGGTTATTTTTCTAAAACAATTTCGGTTTTCAGTTATTTGGGTTCGGTCGATCCAATTTCCATCATCTCTACATGCATCGACTACTGCAAATCTACCTTTGTCTTTGTCGCTTTATCACCCTTGTTGGTGGCATCTCCGCGACCATGCCTTCGCTACTTTCTTCGTGTGGCGGTGTTTTCGATCTGCTTGATTGATTCTTTTTCTTTTGGGAGCAATGAAGATTATTGGTCTGACCCTGCAGATTTAGGTTGTGTTGGGTTCGATTTTTCTTTAATTTATTATTGTCTAGGATTTTAGTGCTTGTAATTTGGCATATTTTTTTGTTTATTATTGGAGCTTGGATCTTGTTTTTTGATCGAAAATTATATGCATGTTTAGCTGTGAAATTTTTTATTATTTAAAAAATAGAAAATAAAAATAAAAAAAATAAAAAATTTGTTAAAAATAATTTTTGATTAGTAAGTATATTTTTTAAATGTTTTTAAATTTCAGAATGTAGAAACAAAACAAAAAAATAGAAAACAGAAAAAAAAAATTATTTGCTCAACTAAACATAGTCTAAATATCTGTATATGGTTAAACTATGCATTATTAAGTTCATTATTAAGATTAACTTGAACAGAAGTTTTTTTTATGGTTTTTGATTTTAGAAAAGTTCTTTTATAAAAAAAAAACTGAGAGACTTAGACAAGAAGCTTTTTATTTGTTAGAAACAGAACATATTTAACCTATAAAAATATATATATTCATGCAAAAATATGTATGATTTAAGTTAGAATTAATTTTTTCAACTCAAGATAGTTTACATAATTATCTTTATAAATTTATGAGATAATTTTAAAAGTGCATTAAAGTAAAAACAACTTCATAAATTAGTTTGAGTTTACACAGGATCAATGAGGGAGTTAAGAATTGAAGGAGGTAAGATCGGTGCTAGAATTAAAAGTTGGGACGAAATCTAAACCCTAAGGACAAAGATGGGTCAGCACCTCGATGGTGTAGGAATAGAGGTACTCCAAACACACCCCAGCCAACCCCATCTCCCTCCGCAACAACTACACAAAATTATTTGTCTAAATTCAACACATCTAACATTATCTTCTTTTAACATAAAGTAAGGTGGGTAATAAAAAAAAAGTAAATATTTTTCACTTATTAATACGGAAATTAAGGTGGATAATAAAAATTATTTTGCAAACACTAGAAAAAAAAGCAGAAATTCTTAGAATTGAATGAGTCTTCTTGTTCCCGATCAAAAAAAAATCAGTCTTTCTGGTGGCTCGAACAGGGACAATCCGTGCAGTCCACCAAGGCACCAACATAAAAAAGGAAACTGAATATTTAAGTTCCTTTTGGTCCCCCAAAGTTAAGAAACTTTGATTGTCAGTCTTTGAAAATTTTAATAACTAAAATGAACCCCTCATTCATGTTCAAAGAATTAAATAAAATATAATTCCTTGAAGAAACAATATGGTTTGAAAGGTTAGGTTGGATTGAGCTTTGAAGTTGTTTCAGACACTATAATAGTTTTTTGAAAAATTAAATAAGTTTAATATTACAGAGTTACATCTAAAAATCTTCAAAATTAGAATATTACATTATATATAAATATATAAATAATACTCTATAGAGGAAATTACACCACATGTTTTTTTTAACATTTAAATTTCAGATATAAAACACAATGCATTATAGTAATCTCTGTAATACAACAATTGGCATTATAATTTCAAAAATAGAACATTCACGTATGTCTCACACGTTTTTATATTCTTTTATTTTCTTCTCCTCTCCATTTGACTCTTTCGCTCTCTTCAACCTCACCCACCTCTTGGTTCTTTCTCTATTGTCCACACACTCTTGTCTCTCTCATCTCGTTCCAACCTACGCTGCCTTCGCTCTCTTCCTTGGTTCGTTCTCCCTCTGTACACTCTTTATCTCCTCCCTCACCCCTATATACCAACTCAGTTCGAGTCACCGCTTCAATCAACGACCTCGCTGCCAATTTATGTTTGGAAAAATCAAGAAACTCAAAACCAAAAATTGATGTTGTTGAGTTAGAAACAACGAGATTACTATTTTGTTTGACGAAGATGAAGAAGAGAGATAAGATGAGAAGAAATTTATGTAAATTCATTGTTTTGATCTGTGAATGTCCTTTTCATTTCAGAGAAAAAGAAACATGTGGGGAAAGGGCACAATGTAATTTATAGTGGGCTTAATGTTTTCCATCACTTCCGTAAATTTGTAATGAAAAGTGAGAGACTGTGGTTTTCAAATTAGAGATGAAGAAAGAAGAGTGGATGACATAAATGGGTACAGACAAGGTCAAGGTTGCAATAGATGGAGTTCATGAGAGGAGATAAAGTAAGGAGAAATTAGGTTGCATTTGAGATTGGGATACATTTCAAGTGAATTTGAGCTAAATTTTAGAAAAATTGGAATTGAGTAATCGGACAAATGGAGGAGAGTATTTATTTCTTGGAAAAAAGATTTCAGCAAGAGAGAATGAATTTATACTCGATTTGTTTTTCGTTTTGTACTCGGTTTGTTTTCATTTTTTTCACATAATTTTACCAAATAATAAGGAAATATTAAAATGGCTCCTTAAATTTTGTTGTGTACTGATTTTATACAACATTTTATAAGCATTTGTTAGTGTTGTTCTCATTTTGTAATTATTTGTACTTGGTTTGTCATCGTTTGCACTCGTTTTGTACTCATTTTTTGTTTTTGCAATACTGATAACAATTTGTTCTTGTTTCGTACTTATTTTGGTGGGTGATCAATTTTCTGACTCGCAGTCAAAATGTGGTCCAAATCTGTCATTTTTTAAATTGCATTTTATCGAGTTTTCATTTCTGTAATGGTTTTAAATGTTGTTGTATTTGTGTACTTTATTATTTTTTTGTAATATTTTTTTTTGTAAATGTCCCTATTCTATATGTAAATAACGTTTATTGACATGTATAAAAAAGTGTTTCTTGAAGTAATTAATTAGTTTTTGAATTAGTATAAGTAATAGAAAGTATATCAACCAATACACTTTTGAAAAACAACAATGAAATAGAGATTTAAAAAAATTAATGGGCACACAAGATAATTTAGTAAACTTATTAGGGATAATTAAAAATTTAGAAAAAAAAAAGAGTTGACGCATTCCACAACAATTTTTATGAAGTGTTTTTTTAAGGAAAATTTGACCAATCCATCAAAATATTGACTTTGCTAGACAAATCTCATGCTTAGGTGGCACTATACTTTTATCAACTCAGCTAGGTTAATCCCACAAAAGAGTAATATGGTAAATTTTATTAATGTCATTAAAAATAATACTCATCTTGTTTAGGTACATCAGATGAATCGAATTGTTAATTAGGAATAAAGTTCAAAACTAAATTAAAATTCAGATTTGGTTAGTTATAGTTGTCATGACATAAAACCGGGTCGAGACCGGCATCAAGGCGAATGGTCTATGAGAGCCCGACCCGTCTCGCACAAACCTCAAATATCAGAACTTACTACCCAAAATATTTAATTGTTTATTTAAAAAATTCAAAGAAATCATTTACCATTTAAAGCATAAGTAGTAAAATAGGTACTATAATCAAATGATAATGTATATCCAAAAATATATCATGAATATATAATATATCAAATACAAATGGCAAAACCCGTAACCCTACAGCATCTTGGTGTGAAACTCTAACAAAAACAAAAGAAGAGCCCGGGCAAAATGGCATCACTAACTAAAAGACGCCTCACTGGTGTCAAGATGCAGAATGGTTGCCGAAGCCAAAAGTTTGTGCACCTGTGATAGGAGAATCGTAGTAGAGAAAGAAACAAAGAGGGTCAGGCCCAGTGAGGAATAATACTCCAGATCGCCTCATAGATGCTTCACAAAAACTGTTTTGAAAACAGTTTTAAAATACCGCAAGCAAATATATATAAGTATATATATACGTATATATATACACACTAAATAGATAATAGTTTTCAAAAATTCATTTCGTAAAAGGTTCGCAACCAAAGCATTCAACATGCACATAGGCTTTAAAATCCTTTTTCAGATTCAAATCATATTTTTCAAGTCAAACTCATATCATATAAATGAGACTAAAACACAGGTGTGCATCTAGCACTAATACAAAGTGCTGTTGACTATGCCTACATCCATAACAAGTAATGTGTTGGATTATAAGACATGGCTACCGGCAACCCTGGTAGTTGGGCTTTCTCAAAGCATTGGTATAACAAATGTCACATTTTACCCCCGTAACAGAGGAGTCTCATATTAAAATCAACACATACTAATACATAGTATGAAATCGAAGGCATGCATAACATCATCAAAATCAAAGTAGATATATATAATACATATATATTAGTTCAAAACAAAATCCTGATTAAGCATATAATCAGTTTATTATTAGTCAATTCTCAGATTAGTCTAATTTCAAATATGTGCCATACACAACAAAAACATATACAGTTTCGAGACACAGTCAATGTGCCTGAAGCTGTTATTCACTCACTTAGAAATCCAAGTGCAAAACATCAGTCAAGCCCGCTCGTCGATGGCTGGTCTCGCTGACAGGAATAGGAAGCTGAACGTGTACAACAAACATATATCAAAATGTGGTACTGTGGCACTACCAAATGCATGTTGTGCAAATGCAAATACGGACTCTCAAGTCGCCAAAAATCCGTATGCGAATGATCATCTATCATTCTGGATCCAAAACCCAAATCTAAGTAAAATTAAAGTTTGGTCACCGACTAGTGTAAAATTACGTTCTAGTCTCCGAGACTTGACAAATTACAAAATAGCCCTCAAAGCAAACTAGGATTGTTAACTAGCTCTCCAAGTGGTCAGAATTCCCAAATAAGTCTCCAAACTCTTAGAAATCGCGAGACAAACAAATTTCAGCCTTTGTCCCTTAAACCCATGTGTCACTCGAGTAACAACCTTGCTCACTCGAGTAAGTTATGGTCTTACTCGAGTGAAGTCTACCCTGTCTTACTCGAGTAACAACATGTCTTACTCGAGTAAGACACTGCCCAAAATCCTTCAAAATCAACCCACTCTAGATTCAGTCGAGCAAAATCATTCCCAAACATCCACATTGTCTATAAACAACCTCCGGAATATTAATCTATACTCCAATCCAATAAAATAACTCAGAATCACCCAAAATCAATCCAACCCAAAGTGATTCAAACCCATTTATGAACCACTTTGATTCTAATGATTTCAAGCTAAATCTAGATATTTCTAGACTCCCAAAGTCCCGATTTTACAATCCCTAACACTCTTTCTACCAGAAACATCCCTAATCAACCCAAATATGAAACCCTAGTTAATCTCGTCACTCCCCAAAATGCCCAATAAATCCATTCATTCAATGATAAA
>CAODLS010933459.1:0-10935 GCA_948243855.1 Flueggea neowawraea | reverse complement strand
ATAATGATCCGTCTCTCTCTTTAATGAGTGCCAGTTCTTGTTGCTGTAAGATCTTGATTGAATCGAATGATATTACGAGTTCTTTGTATAGTAAGGCACACTTGGTTAAAGAGCGTATTGTCTACTGATTATTTCAATATTGGCAATGATTTTCTGCATATTGTCTCTGTTGCAAAACTGTGAAAATTTGATAAAAATATATTCTTGATATTGTGATGCAAGCTTGGATTTCTTTTATATTTTTTCCTTTTTATTTTGAGTTACAGGTGTCATTTTTGAAAATATGTTATTAGCTTGCTTCACTAAACAGAAATCAAAACTAACGTTTATTTAGTTGTTGCAAAAATGATGTCGTTTAACAGATACCAACACTTTCTCGTTTATCTTCTTCACTCAGCGACTTTCACAATCCTCGTCCCTCTTCTTTTCGTCTTCTTCTTTTGTTAATTTTTGTTTTCTTTGGTGGGTTCAATCCTTTAATCTCTTCTTCCGGAAGCTGCATCTAAATAATTTATGGCCTTCTCATCTCTTCGCCATTGGTGAATTGCTTGTTTTTTCTTCAATGCGTGCATTTTTTGTTTTTTCTTGATAATGGGTCTCCAGAATTTGCTAATCTTTTTTTGGTTTCTTCGAAATCTATGCTTGATTACGAGCCGCGCAATAGTGAACTTCTTGCATTGATTTTTGTTTTTTTCCTTAGGGTGAAGGTGCAAATTTGCCCCTAACGTTTGGGGTCAGGAACACTTTAGCCCTTATTGTTTTTTTATGGTCCGTTTATGGCCTTTACGTTAAAAAGGTTAGACCACGTTTGCCCGTCTGTTAGGGGTTCCATCCTAGCTAGAAAACGGAACTAATCTTTCTGTTAACTTTTTTTTTTACTGGAAAAAAGGGGATCAGGTGGCGACCAATAATGACATAACCTTGTTAGTCGTTATCATGCAGGCAATGCTCCTCGCTGTGGAATGTTCAAAGTGTCATAGTTGAATTCAAGGGCTTTACTCCCTGAGTCTCGTCACCGCAACACCTCATTAGGGGCTAGCGACCTACAATGCTATCCACCAAGTTCTAATGTGTGATAATGGGTCTGTGCTGTGGGATTGAAAATCTCTAGCACCTGCCGCTCCCTCACGAGCTCGAACTCAAGAGCTCGTGAACTTGGGACTGCTCCCATTTTCGCTAGGCTACCCCTGGGGTAATCTTTCTGTTAACTTTGATGACTTTGACCATTATAATAGACATGATTTGTTGCTTCGACAAGAAATGTTAAACGATATTTATGATGGCAAAGCTATATTATAGTTGGCTCTAGGTACATAAGTCCAAATTTATCTACAATGCATGATATGTTTCTATAAAATATTTTATACAGACAAAATGGCAAAATGTTTAATATTGATAAAATAGTAAAATATCTAATATAAATAAGATTACATAATGTCTAATATAGACAGATTTTATCTTCATCTTCAAATCTTAAAAACACCACACTTGATAAACTTGATTTACTAAGAGCATATGTATTGCACGTTTCATCCACAGTTTCATGACCACATCACAAGTCCTTTTTTTGTCATGTCAATGATGTTTTTCTTCTACATGAAACGCATCATATGATAGGGTCCACTATTTAAAAAATCTATATTTTTAATTTTTGTTATATTTTTTTGTTTTTTATTTATTTATCATATATTATTTACCTTATTTTTTTAATGTAAATTTGAGAGATAGTAAATTATGATGGATCAGTGAGCTCTAATATCAGGCCTTCTATCAAGTTTCAGTACACCAGGAAGAAGAAAAAGGGATTTTCGCTCGTTGGATCAGAGTAATTGGGCCTCATAAGCTTGCCTATGAATATGCTAATAACGTGAAGTTGGTTGGGAGGTTGTTTTTTAGCTATTTTGTTTGTGTTACTGAGTTGGCAGAATTAGTTAGGGAAGGATGATGTTATATTCAGTGCTAGGAGATTTTGTGTGTCATGTTGATAGTGTGGTTTCCCTTTGTGGGTAGTAGGAGAGACGCAACCTCTCAAAAGTTGTTGGTGTCATCATTGTTATCAGTGTTTTTAGTATTATCAATACTAGTTCATCAATATAAGATCTCTATATTTCCTTCTATTTTCATTCTCTCCTTTTGTTCTTGACTTACTCGTCCTATTGTTTGTGTGAGGCTTACGTTGATAGAAGTTGAGTCTATCAATTTGGTATCAGAGCATACCAATCCTGGAGGTAGGGTATGCTAGTAACGAGAATGGAGACTAGGATCGAAGTGTTGGAGACGAATGCGAAGGAGGTGCAGAGGCAGATGGCTGAGATATGTTCTAATATGGCGTTGATGATGCAACAGTTGAAGACATAGCTAAGAATCAAGAGAAATCGGGTAAGCCACAGGTGAAACTGAGCTCCGCTCGTTTCGACACCACGAATCTAGTGGAACCAAGGAAGAATGTTGAGATCGGAGGGGAACACACCATGGATAAGCTTGGTGAAAGGGTCAAGTATCCTTGCAAATTGGAGCTGCCTGTTTTTGACAAAGAAGGAACGAATTCATGGATTTTCCGTGCTGAACGATACTTTTCTATCAACTGATTGTCGGAAACGGAAAAACTCAAGACGACAGGTGTCTGTTTTGAAAGGGTGGCGCAGGCATGGCTGCATTTTGAAGAGAGAACCAAGGTTTTCACTTCGTGGGACGAGTTGAAAAACCAGTTGCTACATCGTTTTGCCGGGCTTCAGGATGGATCGTTACTCCATCGCTTTTTTGTTGTCAAACAAACGAGATCAGTAGTAGAGTATATGGCTCAATTCGAGTTCCTAGCTGCAAAGGTGGGCAAGGTTGGGGATGAAACAATGGCTACAGTGTTTGTCAATGGGTTGAAGAAGAAGTTACGGGCCGAATTGATGGTTCTGAATCCATCGGGCTTGAATGATACCATTGAGACAGCGGGCCGCATAAAAGCCAAAACCCTTATACTTTCCACAAACCATACTACAAAAACTCAAAAAGAGCCCACTTCATTCCAATTCAAAACCGACCCTAAGACCATATCTTGGACCCCCACCAAGCCTTACAACCCATTTCCCACCCAACACCCAAAACACCACATATTTATTCACCAAAACACCAACAAAGCCACAAAGTAACAAAACATCATAGAACTTCTCCCCACAGAACCCCACCCCCAAACTATGTCGTTTAACAGCAACAGAAGCCTAATCTCGTCGAGAACAAGGTCTTTGTTACCGTTGTGATGAAAAGTGGCACGTGGGGCATCGTTGTAAGCAGAGGGAGCTTCATGTCTTGTTAGTGAGTAAAGGAGACATTGAGGACCAGACTAATGAAGGGGACAAAAATGTGGATAAAGAGATAATGGAAGGAGTAGAGTTATCCCTCAATTTGGTGGATTTCTGAGCCGCGTACCATGAAGCTAAAAGGAGAGATTAAAGGAAGAGAAGTGGTGGTACTAATAGACTATGGGGCTACCCATAATTTTGTGTCAACGACAATAGTTGAAGCTCTTCAATTACCAGTTCAGGAAACTGATCATTATGGGGTTGTTGTTGGATCAGGAAAACAGTTAAAAGGGAAAATAGTATGTAAGGGAATGGTGTTGAAGTTATAAGAGCTTACGCTAGTTGAGGATTTTCTTCCATTGCCATTAGGGAGTACAGACTTGATTTTAGGGCTGAAGTGGTTATCTACTCTAGGAGAGGCTAGGGATGATTGGAAGTGGCTAACCATGACAGTAGAAATAGGGAGGGGGGCAGAAGGTTGTCCTGAGAGGGGACCTAAGTCTGACCAGAGCCCTATTGTCCTTGAAAACCATGGTTAAGGAGCTTCAACAAGAGAAGGAATGGGTAATGGTGGAGTTATACCAACTGGCCGTAGCGGAAGATGAGATTTTATTGTCGACTCCTACAACCATGCAAGGGCTCCTTCTCGAACCAACGATCATGCCATTTTACTTAAAGAAGGGACAGAACCGGTCAATGTCTGTCCCTATAGATACCCGCATATACATAAGAATGAGATCGAGAGACTGCTGGCGGAGATGTTAGCGGCGGGGGTGATCCAGCCTAACATTAGCCCATTCTTGAGTCCTGTGTTGTTGTCAAAAAAGAAAGATGGGAGCTGGAGGTTTTGTGTAGATTACCAAGCCCTCAATAAGGCTATGATACCTGATCGCTTCCCAATTTCGAACATTGATGAGTTGTTGGATGAACTACATGGTGCTAGAGTGTTTACCAAGTTGGATTTAAAATCCTGATATCATCAAATTCGGGTCAAGCTGGAAGATGTGCATAAAACCGCTTTTAGAACTCACTAGGGGCACTACGAGTTCCTGGTTATGCCGTTCGGCTTAACCAATGCTCCAGCGACCTTTCAAGCATTCATGAATACTATTTTCAAAGGACTCCTCCGCCGGTACGTTTTGGTGTTCTTTGACGACATACTGATTTACAACCCTAATTTAGAAACACATGTGGAACACTTACGAGCTATACTAACCCTCATTCGGGAGAATCGATTATTTGTAAATGGGAAAAAATGTTGTTTTTGCTAGGAAAAGTTGTAGTATCTGGGCCATATTATTTCTGGTGATGGAGTAGTAGCGGATCCTGAAAAATTGCGTGTGATGGAAGAGTGGCCTTTACCTAAGAACCCCAAAGAGCTACGGGGATTCCTAGGGATAACCGGTTACTACCGGCGCTTTGTTCGTGGTTACGGCAAGTTGGCAGCCCTGTTGACACAATTGCTCAAAACAATGCCCTCGAGTGGTCTGATGAGGCGACAAGGGCTGTTGTGGTGATTAAAAAGGCGATGAGGGTTGTACCAGTGTTGGCATTACCTGATTTTTCACTTCCATTTGTGGTTGAGACCGATGCTTCGGGTACAGGATTAGGGGCAGTGTTATCACAACACGGAAGACCTATTTCTTTCCTCAGTCACGCTTTGAGATGGAGAGCAATGCTAAGATCAGTTTATGAGAGGGAGTTGATGGCCATTGTTATGGCAGTTCGCAAATGGAGACATTACTTACTGGGATGACACTTCGTCATTCACATGGACCAGAAATCCCTACGGTTCTTGTTAGAGCAACACAAGGTGGCTATGAAATATCAGCGTTGGCTTACTAAGTTACTAGGATTCGATTTAGAAATCCAATATCGTCCGGGTCCCGAAAATAAGGCTGCAAATTCCTTATCAAGACACCCATGTTTTACTGAAATGTGTGCACTGACAGTTCATACTTAGGTAGATTGTGGCTTTTTGATGAGAGAAATTAATTAAGATACAAAGTTGCAAGACATCAGGCAAGCCTTGATTACTAATCCTAACTCAAAATCTGGCTAGAAATTACACCAGGATGTCCTCTACTACAAAGACAGGCTGGTTGTCCCTAAAACCTTTGCTTTGGTCCTAAAATTCTTAGAAGAATTTCATTGCAGTCCTAATGGTGGGCATGGAGGATTTCTTCGAACTTACCAAGGCATGGCAACAGAGTTATACTGGGAGGGCATGCGTACTGACATTAAAAATTTAGTTGCTTGATGCCATGTTTGTCAGCAACACAAATATGAAACTCGGAATCCTGCAGGTCTTCTTCAACCCCTGTCGGTTCCGCAAGCGATTTGGGACGATGTTTTGATGGATTTCATAAAAGGGTTGCCGAAGTCACAAGGGTATGATTCAATCTTGATGGTGGTTGATAGACTTAGTAAGTATGCTCACTTTATACTTTTGAAACACCTTTTTTTTTTTTTGCTAAGATAGTTGCTGAGGAATTTATGGCACATGTTGTCAAACTACATGGATTTCCCAAGAGTATTGTATCAGACAGGGACAAGATCTTCTTAAGCCATTTTTGGATGGAACTTTTTCGTCTTTAGCACACCCACCTTAATAGAAGTACAACATATCATCCCTAAACAAACGGGCAAAGTGAGGTTGTTAATCGCTATTTGGAGACTTATCTCCGCTGTTTTGCTAGCCAACAACCTCGACAGTGGGCTAAGTGGATTCACTGGGCAGAATTTTGCTACAACACTTCGTTCCATACAACTCTTAAGACAACTCCATTCAAGGTTGTATATGGACGGGATCCCCCCTTCTTAGTAAAATATGAAGTGACCAGTACTACAAATTCAACTTTGGAGGACATGCTTTTGGCGCGGGACTTAATGTTGTCGGAACTACGCGAGCAGCTAATGAAAGCCCAGAATTACATGGAAAAAATGTCGATAAGCACCAAAGGGATGTATAGTTTGAGGTGGGAGACATGGTTTATTTGAAGCTTCGTCCATATCGATGGCATTCTCTGGCTTGTCGCCCCAATGAAAAATTATCACCTCGTTATTTTGGCCCATACTCGATCAGTGAGCGAGTTGGGAATGTAGCGTACAGGTTGAAGTTACACGCTATTGCCTCAATTCACCCTTTTTTAAAGTTTCACAGCTCAAAAAGGTTTGTGGTGATGTTACTGGTCTCCAACCTCTTCCTCTATTTTTAACACCTGATATGGATTGGAAGGTGCAACCTGATACGGTGTTGGCTTCTAGACACACACCTGAGGGGTGGGAGTTATTGATCAAATGGAAAGAGTTACCTGACTTCGAAGCTACATGGGAACCAGTTGACTTAATTCATGAATTGTTTCCGGACTTCCACCTTGAGGACAAGGTATCTTTTGATGGATGGGGTATTGATGGGTTAATGAGCGCTAATATCAGGCCTCCTATCAAGTTTCAGTACACCAGGAAGAAGAAAAGGGGATTTTTGCGAGCTGGATCAGAGTAATTGGGCCTCATAAGCTTGCCTATGAATATGCTAATAACATGAAGTTGGTTGGGAGGTTGTTTTTTAGCTATTTTGTCTATGTTGATATGTTGGCAGAATTAGTTAGGGAAGGATGATGTTATATTTAGTGCTAGGAGATTTTGTGTGGCATGCTGATAGTGTGGTTTCCCTTTGTGGGTAGTAAGAGAGACGCAACCTCTCAAAAGCTGTTGGTGTCATCATTGTTATTAGTGTTTTCAGTATTATCAATACTAGTTCATCAATATAAGATCTCTATATTTCCTTCTATTTTCGTTCTCTCCTTTTGTTCTTGACTTACTCGTCCTATTGTTTGTGTGAGGCTTGCATTGATAGAAGTTGATTCTATCAAATTACTAATGTGACAGTCTATAAAACTCTGAATGAGTTATATGCATTAGAGATGCCCTAATGGTATTTAGGAACAATGATCATCATTATCTAAAATGTAGGTAGAATGTGCGTTTTCATTCAAGTCATCGATATTCTCTTGCGAGACTTTTGATGAGGCTTGTTCTAGGGCTAATTTAAACGAATGATTTTATAAAGTTAAACAAAAATTGGTCCTATTTAATTGTATTAAATAAAAAATATTAATTGGATAGACATTAAAGTGAATTGCAATTTATTAGTCTCAAATTTTTGTATAAAATAATAAATAATGAAATAAATATATTTTAAAAATATAGATTGTTTAGAAAGCATAAATAACCTAAAGCTCATTTATTTAATAAAAATATTTTAAAATAAATTTAATAGCTTTAATGAGAATATATTTAAATTTTAATTAATTTAAATGCATGTAATATTGGAAATTGGAAAAAAAAATGTTGTCTTATGTCATGGGACAACTTGTCTATAGAATTACTGAATTAGTGAGGGACGAAACAGGACAAGATGTTCCTCTTACCCCTGTTTTATTGCCACACCAAACCAAACATGAGACGAAAAGAATTTGTCCAATCTTGTCTTATCTTGTCCCACGCATTAAACACATCCTCATAGAAAATTCCTTGCTTTGGTTAAAAAATGGTAAGTAACAGAAACATAATTCAATGTTGCTTTAATTAGTAATAACCCCTCTATTTTCAAGATCTTCAAATTAGTCCCTCGTTAATGTTAACTTTTTTCGTTAAATGCAAAATTATTCCTTAGTCCTTACAGTTTTACTATTTCTTGAATTAGATCCTTACCTATTTAATTAAAAAAAAAAGTAGCAACTCCCGATCCGATTGAAGCAAGGCATAAATGCCAGGCTTGGAGCTAATACGGTTGAGCAATACAAGTGAAAGAAAATGGAGAGAGCGATGGCGAGCTCAACAACATTAGGTAGTGGTGGTGGGAGTACGAAAGGTTCGTCTTCGAAAGCAGGAAGCGCAAAAGCAATGGTGGCTGAACAAATCTCCCAGTCCGTACAATCCACCTCTAATCTCCTCCACCTCATGCAACAATCCTCTCCTGCTCGGGTTTCTTCACTCTCTTACTTTTTCAATATCTCAACTATGTTTAATTATATCAGTTTCTTTTACAGTAACTTATCTATAGGTAGATTCTACGAAACGATAATGCTTTTGTGTTATGATTTAACTCTATTTAGTGGAAGCTGTTGTGATTCTGTGATACCTGTTCTTTTGGAATAGCTTTTGGTAGGGCTTTGTTTTAGTGGAATTTTACTGATAAATTGAACGCTACAGTCAACTGTATATACTGTTCTTATTTTTTTTTAGCAAAACCATTGTTTACTTCGAAAATAAGAATGGTCATGGTATCAATAAGAAATAAACGGCAATACTCGAACCTTTTTTGGTATTAACAGTTTTCATGTGGTGGGTATTCACTGGATTGTTTCTGGTTTGTATTTGCTAAATGCACGTTTTGGTGCGTTTGCACATAATCAATAGTGACCAAATTAATGGCCTGAAGTCTCAACTTAGAGGTTCTGAAGCCCTGAATCTCATATTTAGTTTGTAGGTTTATGTACACAGATTAGAATTTTGGAATTTAGTTGCCAGGTTAGGAATTTCTGCTCATATTTGGCAGAGATAGTCTTTGTATTGTTTCATATTCCGAAGTGCAATCTATTTACATTTGCATAACCTGTACGTTTTGTTATATGCAGATCCAACTAACAAAGCTCTCAAAGAACCTTCTAGCAAAAGCCTCTACAATCAAGAACACTGAGCAAGTTGTATTTTCTCTCTGCGTGTGTGGTGCCAGTAGGAATTATTGCTTAATTGTTTTTATTTTTTTGTTTGTTTTGTTCAAGGTTTTGGAGCAGATGCCTCGAGTAATTTCTTCCATGGATGCACATATGGAAAGTGGATTTAAGAGGTTGTATGTTTATAAGTTCTGAATTTATTTTTTTTCAATCTTTATGCACCTTCAAGTTTCATTTCAGAATTTAAGTCTCAGTCTTTTAACTAGAAAATTTGAGTGGAAGCTTTGAGTATATGTTCTTCATGATGTCTGCATAGATATATCATATACTATACTGGGAATCTTTCATGCTGTGTGTGTATACAACAAATTGAATAAAAGAAAGAAAAACGTGAACCCCACAAACTTACACAATAGGAACCCAGAAAAATCTTGATCCCTACTTTGGATCATACAGAATACAAAATGACTTTTTTTTATTTTATTAATGAAATGAAAAATGATTGTGGACTCATTCATGCCATGAGGATGAGCTCATGAAGATAATTTTGAGGCTTCAGTTGGTTGGAATTAAATCCAACATATTGTCATGTCTCTAACAACAATAGTAATGAAGACTCATTAGATTACTTGCCAGATATACAAATAATTAATGCCATTGCAATGGCACTTGGTGATGAGAAATAGGTATTCATGCTAGTAATTATTTTGCTTTCATGTGGAACATGAGTTAGTGGATTCAAAATTGAGATAATGGCGAAGACCATTCTGAAAATCCTCATTCAGTTGGTCATCACAGTTTTTGAAATCCTCATTCAGTTGGATGATTTCCAGTACTAAATCTAATGTATATGGGGAACACTTAGAACCACAAATCTAAATAATGTTGCTGAATACTGATTACTTGGCAATTATATGATATTTTAATTTCTTTAATGTCTATAAACTTCTTATTTTTCTCTTCTTCCTCCCATCATAATTCATCATCTGAATCATCCAGTATTTGCAACTTCATAACTCTAGTAATTTGTTTTTTTGTTTTGGCGAGTGACTATTAATTCATTTGATTCCAATATATTTGCAGTGTCCCCCATTTAAGAACAGTAATTCAGTTGCTCTCTAATATGGAAAGTTGCCAGCTTAGTTCTCTTTCTAATGCGCATCTCTCTCGAGAGGTACTACAAGTGTGTGTGTGTCCTGGGTGCGCATATGTGCATAATCTCCGTGTGTCTGTATATGAATACATGTTTGATCAGAGTTCTTCTGCAGAGATACATTTTCGAATTGCTTATCAAGATGAGCTCAGTTGATTGTTTAATGAATAGCTGAAGTAGTTATAATATTTTCCATTACAATTTCTGTTCTTCTTTGGCAGGAAACTAAGTCATCGGCAGTTTAATTGGTTTGTTTAGCTGATATTTCATTGAAGGATTGAAAGGTTAACACCATTAACCATCAGCGGTGAAATCTTGGTTTTGAGATACTCTGAAGTACACAATTCTGGAGAATGTGTGGAATATTCTCATCTGTTAGCTCTAGGAATAGATATTCTCATCATCTTTATGTGTATTTAATTATGTACATATGTTATGCTTTTTGTTTATACAGTCGAGTAGCTAAAATTTAAAACTGAACTAATTAACGAGTACAATATCTGCGATAGCCCCCTCAAGACAAAGTATACAAGGTTTGGATCCTCCAGCTTGAAGTTGAATACCCATTGTTGCCTTGATTCCTAAAAGGAATTGATTGTAGCGTCAAAACTTCATTCAAACATTTCAACGAACACCTTAGGATGAAGTAATTCTATGCATGGTAACAACGACCAATCTAACCAAAACCTTCATTATTGAGCTTGAGCATAGTTTAGAAGTGGGACATTCTTACGCCCACAAGGCAAACTAAGGAAATAATTGGTATTTTATAATCAATGGACTTATAACTTGTTAGTACTGGAATCTA
>CAODLS010933436.1:0-24812 GCA_948243855.1 Flueggea neowawraea | reverse complement strand
TATTTATTGTATTTGATTTTACTAGAGTATATTATATATGCATTTTGGTATTTATTTATATATTGGTTTATATATAAATATGTTTTAAATTAATAAATGTTTTTCCATAAATATTTTGGAAATTAAATGATGGGTAGAAATTCTGATTCTTTGGAAGGCTTGTGCGGGATGGGCCGAGCTTCCATAGACGGTCCGCCCCGTACGTCGGTTATGGTCCAAAAATGGGTCATGACAAAGGTGGTATCAGAGAATTAGGTTTCGAAAGAATCTAGGTTTTCATATAGTGTGGGTCTGGTGTGGAGCTTAGGTATCTTTGATCAAGTCAGTATGATTTGCTTCTCTGCATTCTTTGATCTTTGGCTCGATATTGTGACAGTAACTTGCATATTGATATTGCATACGCGATTTATTTTGTTTGTAGATATGTATTGCCCTCGTGGTAGATGTCGTGGGAGGCCAAGACGTCAGCCTGTTGAGACTACTGACTATTCTGTAGCCGACCAACATGAGGCGGCTGGTGTACCTGAGGTTGCAACGTTAGCACCACAGCCAAAACCACCGCCTGTTGGGCAGAAAGACACTTTAGAGAGATTCACTCAGGTCCTTATGAGAGTTGAGGCACTGTTAGTCGGCCAGCCTGCTGAAGGCCAGTCTGTTCCACCTGTTGCAGCATCGCCGGTTCATCTACCTTAGCCTGAGGCAGTTGCAGTACCTGCACTTGTGACAGTTCCCACAACATCATAGTCTGATGTTGACCCTCGACTGGCGAGGTTTATGAAGCTTTCTCCGCCTAGGTTTTTGGGTAAATTGGAGGAGGACCATCAGGACTTCACATTTACAGTGGAGCAGTGTTTTCGGCTCAGATGGTGGCAAGACCAGAGGTCTCAGAGAGCATTCACATGGGAGGAGTTCAAGTTTGAGCTCACCTTGTCTATTTTTCCTCCGAGCGAGAGGGATAGAATAGCAGACCACTTCAGTGAATTTCATCAGGAACTGGGCATGTTCTTCAGTGAGTATGAGGATAGGTTCCGAGAGCTGAGCTGGTATACACCTATTGAGGCTCATGGTAAGGAGGCACTGGCTAGAAAAATCCTTAATGGGTTACTCCTAAAGATTAGGAGGGTGGTGGCAACTCAGAGGTTGTCTACAATGTCGCAGATATCGGAGGCTGCGAGGAGTATGGAATATTATGATGAGAGACAACTGAGAGAGCCCAAGAGGGCAAAGACTGAGAGTTCATCAGGTGGCCAGCAGAGCCGGGGATAGAGTGAGTTGTTAGAGTATAGACATAGACGTTCCGCTAGAGGTCAGGGCCAGAGGTAAGGACAGGGATTTTAGAGTGCTAGTGTAGCACAACCAGCCAGACATGCTGAAGGACAGAGTTTTAGAGGTTCACATCCGCCTTGTGAGACGTGTGGGAGGAGGCACTCAAGAGCTTGCAGTAGGGCAACAGGCGTTTGTTTTCACTGTAGACAGTTAGCGCATAAAGTGGCTGAGTGTCCCGTAAAGCATGGAACAATATCACAGGTAGCACAGTTAGCGGTTAGAGGTACGGGTAGCCATAGCCAGACTGGACAGGGTACCGGCCGTGGACAGATTGGACAGAACAGTTCTGTTACTGGAGGGCAGGCTCGAGTGTACCATTTCACTCGTCATGAGGCGCAGACCTCTAATGCTACAGTTACTGGTACGCTTTTCATTTTTGATACTCCTGCATATGTTTTATTTGATACTGTGCATCGCATTCATTCATCACTCTGCATTTTTTCGAACGATCGGGATTAGTGCTACGTTAGTTAGACAAATTGCTAGAGGTTTCATCACCTTTGGGCAGCAAGTTAGTGACTGATTCCGAGGTTCGAGATTGCGTAATCTCATTTGACGAGCATGAGTTGGCAGCGAATCTCATCTTACTAGATGTGGGTGAGTTCGATGTTATCCTTGGCATGGATTGGCTTTTGGAGTGGCATGCTACTTTGGATTGCTTTGCTAAGAGGGTATGTTTTTGACCGCCTGGACAGATTGAGTTCTATTATCAGTGTGGGCGAGACAGCATTGTTCAGGGTTATTTGTCAGCTGCTAAAGCAGAGCGAATGATCTGCCAGGGTTGTGAGGCGTATCTCGCTTTTGTATTGACTGAGTCCACAGGACCAGGGTTGAGAGTGGAAGAAGTACCGATAGCTGGAGAGTTCTCCGATGTGTTTTCTAAGGAGTTATCGGGACTTCCACCTGAACACAAGATTGAATTTGCGATAGAGGTACAACCTAGTACCGATCCGATATCGATTCCATTGTATCGGATGCCACCAGCAGAGCTGAAGGAACTGGAGATCCAGTTCAGAGAATTGTTGGATAAGGGATTTTTTGACTGAGTATTTCACTGTGGGGTGCTCCGGTATTGTTTGTAAAGAATAAGGACGGTAGTCTTCGTATGTGTATTGACTATTACCAGTTGAACAAGGGGACATTTAAGAACCGATATCCGCTTCCGATGATAGATGATTTGTTTGACAACTGTAGGGTACACAATGATTTTCTAAGATTGACTTGAGTTCGGGATATAATCAGTTGCGGATTAGAGGGGAGGACGTTCCCAAGACGACTTTTCAGACTAGGTATGTACACTATGAGTTCCTAGTGGTGTTGTTCGATTTGACTAACGCACCAGCACCATTCATGGATCTGATGAACAAGGTTTTCTGACCATACTTGGATCGGTTTGTTATTGTCTTCATTGACGATATATTGGTGTACTCGAAAAGTAAGGAAGAGCACAAGGACCACTTGAGGTCAGTCTTGTAGACTTTGCGAGAGCATCAGCTATATGCGAAGTTCTCAAAATGCGAATTCTGGCTTGACCAAGTGACATTCTTGGGACACGTGGTGTCTAAAGATGGGATTATGGTAGGCCCGAAGAAGGTAGATGCAGTACTCTATTGGGAGAGACCTAAGACCGCTACCAAGATCCATAGTTTTCTTGGCTTGGTTGGGTACTATAGGAGATTCATCTAGGATTTTTCTAGGATTGTAGCTCCTATGACTTGGTTGATACAAAAAGGAATTAAATTTGTTTGGTCTGATAAATGTGAAGATAGCTTTCAAAAGCTAAAGAGGTGTTTGGCAAATTCTCCAGTGTTAGTGTTTCCATCAGGCTTTGGAGGATTCACAATATACTGTGATGCCTCAAGAGTAGGATTGGGTTGTGTGTTGATGCAGCATGGTAATGTGATTGCCTATGCCTTAAGACAGCTTAAGAGGCATGAGAAAAATTACCCAACACATGACTTAGAATTGGCAGCAGTTGTGTTTGCACTCAAGATTTGGAGGCATTACTTGTACGAAGAAACTTTTAAGAGCTTCACAGATCATATGAGTCTAAAGTACATTTTTGGGCAACGAGACCTAAACTTGAGGCAGAGACTTTGGCTAGAGTTGCTAAAGGATTATGATTGTAATATATCATATCATCTTGGCAAGGCTAACATCGTAGCCGATGCTTTGAGTAGAAAGTCGATGGGGAGTTTGGCTCACATCGCAGTGGAGAGATGATCTGCAGTGTTGGAGCTACAGATATTGATGAAGGATAGAGTTGATTTGCAATTTGATGATTCTGGGGCTTTGCATGGACATGTTGAGGCGATGCTGTATTATTGGATCAGATTTGAAAGTTTTAGAAGGAGGATTCTAACATACAGAATTTGATCAAAAAAGTGAGATCATCTAGTGTACTGGGGTTCAGTGTTGATGATTCGAGAGTCCTTTGGTTTGGACTAAGGTTGTGTGTACCATCGTCTAGTGGGTTACGCGAGGAGATTATGATCGAGGGTCACAACTCCACATATTCTGTACACCCGGGATATATCAAGATGTACCAAGATCTTTGAGAATCCTACTGGTGGTTAGGGATGAAGAAGGACATAGCTGAGTTTGTTAGTCGGTGTTTGACCTGTCAGTAGGTTAAGTTTGAACACCAACGTCCTTCTAGATTGATGCAACAGTTACCTCTTTCGGAGTGGAAGTGGGATCGCATCATGATGGATTTCATTATTGGGCTGCCAAGGACATCCTTTGGATATGACTCTATTTGGGTGATTGTGGACCAATTGAGGAAATCAACACATTTTTTGCCTGTCAAGATGACATATGGAGCGGCATGATTGGTGAATTTATACGTCGATCGAATTGTATGTTTACGTAGTATGTCAGTCTCTATAGTGTCTGATAGAGGACCACAATTTACTTCACAGTTTTGGCATAAACTGCAAGAGGAGTTAGGTACTCGATTGGACTTTAGTATAACATTTCATCCACAAAACGATGGTCAGTCTGAGCGTACGATTCAAACTCTGGAGGATATGTTGAGAGCGTGCGTTGTGGATTTTGTTGGGAGTTGGGATTCTCACTTGTCATTGGTAGAGTTTCAGTACAACAATTCGCACCATTTGAGTATCGATATGGCACCTTATGAGGCTTAGTATGGGAGAAGGTGTAGATATCACCTATGTTGGGCCGAGGTCGGAGAGAGAGAGTCGTTGGGCCTAGATTTGATTTTGGAAATGACTGTGAAATTGAGATTTATCTAGCAGAGGATCCAGACTACTCACAGTCGTCAGAAGAGTTACGCTGACCTAAAGCGTAAACATTTGGAGTTTGGGATTGGAGACCATGTATTTCTTAAGGTGTCACCAATGAAAGGTGTCATGAGATTTGGGAAGAAGGCCAAACTGAGCCCGAGATACATTTGTCCGTTTGAAATTATCGGCCGACTTGGAGTCGTGGCATATGAGTTGGCGTTACCGCCTCAGTTTGCTTCAGTTTATCCGGTGTTCCATATGTCACTTTTGAGGAAGTATGTTCCTGATCCATCTCACATTCTGGCTCCTCAGCCTGTGGAGGTTCGATCCGACTTATCTTACGATGAGGATCCTATGAGAATTGTCGATCGACAAATTAAGAGGTTGCGGAACAAGGAGATTGCTTCGGTAAAAGTGATATGGAGACATCATTATGTTGAGGAGGCCACTTGGGAGGCCGAGGACGAGATGCGGTGCAGATATCCGCATTTATTCGACACAGCTGATCCGTATCTTTTGCATTTCCTTACATTTCATATGTATCTCTGCATAATCACGTGGCATACGGATACGTAGACTGAGTGTGGAGTATACACTGTTTACATTTTGAGACGGGTAGCCTAAATATTGATTTGAGATTATTGGGAATCTAGAGTTGATTCCAGATTCGATTTTGTTATTTCGAAATTCGAGTTCAAATTACTTTTAGATTTACGACAGAGTCAGACATATTCTTAAAGACAATCGAACGTAGTGTCGAGGATTAGGTTTTGTGAAACCTCGATAATAATGAATTACTTGAGTGCACATTTCGTGCAATGATAGTGGTTCGGAGAGTGGATAACTCGAATAAGTGAAGAATGCAACTCGAGTTGTGTGACCTCTATACAACTCGTGTTAGCAAATCGTGTAAGTCGAGTTGTACGAGAGCCATATAACTCAAGTTAAATTTTGTGTAACTTGAGTTATCTGTACGAAAGTGGTACGACGCGTTTCGGTGTTCTTCTTCTTTAAGAGACCCAACTAACCCAAAATCGGTCATTTGCTCCACTTCAGTCCGTCTAGACGCCCTCAAACTCTCTCAAGTCGTTCCTCAACACTTCCTTTGGGTTTCTTGAGGTAAGATTGAATTCCTAACCCCCTGTTTCTTCATACATTTTGCAAGATTGAACATACTAGGGTGTTAGGGTAAAATGGGTTTGAATAATTCAGGTTTGGGTGATTTTTGTGTAATTCTGAGTTGTTTTGATCGAGTTGGGTATAGATTTGTGTTCAGGGAGTTGATTGGAGTCAATGTATGTGATTGGGAGTGATTTTAATTGGTTGCATTGAGTGATTCGTTGATTTGGACAATCTGGGTAAGTGACTTAATCGATGAAGCATGATGGCCAACTCTAGTAAGATAGGCTCGGATTTACTCGAGTTATCGACAATTAACTCGAGTAAAATGGCTCAGGATTTACTCAAGTTATCTTCTGAATAACTCGAGTAAACCAGACCATGATTAACTCGAGTTAGTCTCTAGGTAACTCGAGTAAACCGTGGTTCTGAGGGACCAAATTGCGATATTTCGTAATTCACGATTTCTGAGAATTTGGGGTAGAATTCGGGGATTCTGACTTATGAAATTTGAGTTGGTAATCCCAAGGCACCTCGGGGATTGTTTCATAAATTGTCGAGTCTCAGAGACCAAAACGTAATTTTTACATTGGTCGGGGACCAAACTGTAATTTTACATAGATTTTGAATTTTGGGTCAAAAGTGACGGATTCACTTTCGGTTTATATTTTGGCCTACTTCTAGAGTCTGCATTTGCATATCATGCATTTGGTATTGACACAGTACCGCATTGTGATATTTGTATTGTTTGTATGTATACAACTTCCTATTCTTGCCAGCGAGATCAACCATCGGCTAGTGGGACTTGACTGGTGCTTTGGCTTGGATTGCCAGGTGAATGAATAGCAGCTTCAGACACATTGGCTATGTCTTGAACTCTATTTACTGGTTTTTGATGTGTTGGATATATATTTGAAAATGGACTAATATAAGGATTGATAAAGATATAAACTAGATATTTGTGTAATAATAGGTTTGGATTTGAAAGCGATATATATATATTATATATATCTTTTCTATGATTTTAAACGTTGGATTGCATGTTATGGATTTAGTACTATATGTTAGTACGTTTTAGTTTTCCATATGGGGACACATGTGCTACGAGGCACGTAGCCTTTAGTATACCAATGTTTGATATATCCCAGCTACCAGGGTTGTCGTGTTGCCCCAATCAGGCACATGATTTGTTATTGATAAAGGTGAGTCCTCATCACTATGGCTAGTCCACACATTTCGCGATATATGGCAGAGTCCATATCACGCTTGCTTAGTCCCATATCGCTTGTATATGTTTTGACATGAAAATGTTGATTTAAAATCTTAAATGATTTTATTACGCCTACTTGCATGTTGTTTTCCTTGTTTGCAAATGGTTTCAAAATGATTTTCGAAACCATTTGATTTTATTATGTGTATATTTATATACTTATGAGTATTGCTTGTGGTATTTAAGAACTGTTTTCAAAACAGACTCTATGAGGCACGTATGAGGCGCTCTGGAGTGTTATTCCTCATTGGGTTTAACCCCCATTTATTTCTATTTTTGGATGATTTTATCTTCCAGGTGCACAGATTTTGGCTTCCGTGTTCATTCCGCATCTCGGACACCCGTGAGAAGATATTTTGGTTAGTGATGCCTATTGTTCAGGCTTCTTTGATTTTGTTAGAGCTCCGTACTAGATTACTGTGGGTGTTGGGTTGTATATATACTCTGATGTATCTATTTTATTTGGTTTTACCAGAGTATATTGTTGTATATATTTTGGCATTTATATATTGAATTATATATGTAAAGTTGTTTACTTAACAAATGTTTTTTCATAAATGTTTTGTAAATTAAATGTTTGGAGGTAGTACATCTTATCTTTGAGGCTGGTGCGAGATGGGTCGGGCTCCTATAGACGGTTCATCTCGTACGCCGGTCATAGTCCCGAGAATGGGTCGTAACAAAGGTGGTATCAGAGCCTAGGTTTTGCAAGTCTTGAGTATGAGTGTACTATGATACTAAAGGTGGTATGAGAGCCTAGGTTTCGTAAGAAGTAGGTTTTCGTATAGTGTGGGTCTGGTGTGGAACTTAGGTATCTTTGATCGAGTCAGTATGATTTGCTTATGTGCATTCTTTGATCTCTAGCTCGGTACTGTGGCAGTAACTTGCATATTGATATTGAACACACGATTTGTTTTGTTTATAGATATGGATCGCCCTCGCGGTAGAGGTCGTGGCAGATGCCGTGGGAGGCCTAGACGTCAGCCTGTTAAGACTGCTGACTATTCTGTAGCCGACCAGCATGAGGCGGCTAGTGTACCTGAGGTTGCAACGCTAGTACCACAGTCATAGCCAGCGCCTGTTGGCCAGAAAGACGCTTTAAAGAGATTCGCCCAGGTCCTTATGAGAGGAGAGGCACTGTTAGTCGGTCAGCCTGCTGGAGGCCAGTCTGTTCCACCATTGTAGCCCCGCTAGTTCATCCACCTCAGCCTGAGGCAGTTGCAGTACCTGCACCTGTGACAGTTCCCACAGCATCCCAGTTTGTTGTTGAGTCTCGACTGGCAAGGTTTATGAAGCTTTCTCCGCCCAAGTTTTTGGGTAAATTAGGGGAGGACCATCAGGACTTCACATTTACAGTGGAGCAGTGTTTTGAGGCCATGGAGCTTATGCATGACACTGCAAGAGTGAGGTTGTCTTCATTTCTACTGTACGTTCGAGCTGCCAGATGGTGGCAGGACCAAAGGTCTCAAAGAGCAGTCACATGGGAGGAGTTCAAGTTTGAGCTCACCTTGTATGTTCTTCCTCCGAGCGAGAGAGATAGAAGAGCAGACCATTTCAGTGAATTTCATCAGGAACCGGGCATGTCTGTTAGTGAGTATGAGGACAGGTTCCGAGAGCTGAGCCGGTATACACCTATTGAGGCCCATGGTGAGGAGGCATTAGCTAGGAAATTCCTTAATGGTTTGCTCCTAAATATTATGAGGGTGGTGGAGGTTGTCTACAGTGTCATAGATATCAGAGGCTGCGAGGAGTATGAAATATCAGGATAGACAACCGAGATAGCCCAATAGGGCAAAGACTGATAGTTCATCAGGCGGATAGCAGAGCTGGGAACAGAGTGAGTTGTCAGAGTACAGACATAGTGGGGTGTTGGGTTGTAAATATACTCTGATGTATCCATTTTATTTAGTTTTACCAAAGTATATTGTTGCATATATTTTGGCATTTATATATTGAGTTATATATATAAAGTTGTTTACTTAACAAATGTTTTTTCATAAATGTTTTGGAAATTAAATGTTTGGGGTAGTACATCTGATCTTTGAGGCTTGTGCGAGATGGGTCGGGCTCCCATAGACGGTTCACCTCGTATGCCGGTCATGATCCCGGGAATGGGTCGTGATAGTATACATACATGGACTTAGTCACTAGAGAATATATATGTAGTATAATGCCATCAGAGTAGTCACTAGAGAATATATATGTAGTCTAATGCCATAAGAGAGTATATATATATGTGGACTTAGCCACTAGAGAATATATACGTGGTCTAATGCCATCAGAGAGTATATATACATGCTCTAATGCCACCAAAGAGTATATATACGTGGACTTAGCCATCAGAGAATATATAATATACATGGACTTAGCCACCAAACAATATATCATACACGTGGGCTTAGCCACCAGATAGTATATAATATACGTGGACTTAGCCACATGACAGTATATAATATTTGTGGAATTATCCACCAGACAATATATAATATACGTGGACTTAGCCACCAGATAGTATATATTATACTATAAATTATGATGGTATATATCTATACATATATAATAATATATACCAAGTGAATGGATCAACTATTAAGTACAAAAGTTATTACAGAATATTTCATAATGTATAACAAATTATAATATTTACAAATCTTCCTTAGCAGAATTATTCATCAAAATATTTAGAACAAGCGATCCTATGAAACGGGCAGATAATCACTGGGAATTTCTTATTCTATTACATATGGATATGACATAAAATAAATACTTCCCAAGGCAGATACAAAGAAGCCATCGTGCGTATAGAGTAGACAGACATTTATAGAGAAGGTGTACAAAATCTTAACAAAATATTTAATACTAAAAAAAGTATGAATTATCTAGCTCACTGAACCTTTAACTAAACCAATCTACATATTAAAGAGGAGCATGTCAACAAACAATATAAATTAAGAAAAACATAACTATGTGTCTAAAGAGGCATCCACTCACCTGAACGCCGAGTAAATAATCCGGTCGCACACCACTGATGGATGACCAGTGACCATAGATATCAAATGGACTGAAAGCTGACAAATTTATAACTGAATGAAACACTGCACGATATTGTGGCACTATAAAATGTGTGAAATGCAAATGTACATCCCAACCTACGACGATGTCAGAAATCTTGTTCTATTGAAGATCTAACGATCTCGTATTGAAAATCAGACTCTTTGTAAAATTATAATTTGATCCCTGAAATTTTACAAAATTATATTTTAATCCCTGATACCCTGGCAATTTACAGGCTAGTCCTTAACTTTTCAAAAATACAAATCACTTCCTAAACTCTCTAAAATTATAAATCAATCCTCAAACTATTCAAAAATTACAAATCAATCCCTAATTATTCAAAATTATAGATCAAACCTCAATATCTAAAAAATTATAGTTTAGTCCTCGCGACAGAAAATTAATCAAAAATGACACAAAATCATCCAAACCAACACCAATTGTTTTGAATCATTTAAACATCTTCCAATCATTTTTATTCATAAAGATCACTCATTGATTTCATCAATAAACCAATAAATCATCAAAAACCTAAATTCATTCTTCCAAATAAATCAATAACCACACCAATTCTCTTCAATCTCCAAAACCAACTACAAGCCCATTCAATTCCATGTTTATTCCATCAAGATCAATCAAAAACTAACCAAAATTCATCACCAAACCACCCAATTTTCCATTAAAAAAAATCAGACATACAATGAACCCAACATAAAAATGCATATTCAACCTAAACAAATAAAACCCGCTTCATTCCTACACACACTCTAGCATTATCCATTAAAAATCATCTCAAATTAATCAAATTCAAGCAACAAAACCGAACCCTAGCCTCCAAACCCGTCATCCATTCAAACCCAACAAAACCTATATGATTTTCATGAAAAGGAAGGAAGAAATGAAAAAAAAAGAACTTTTTCCCTTTAATTGATGCAAGAATTGAAGAGGAAGCAAAGAGAGAGGGAGGGGGACAGATTTGAGAGAGCAAAAGTGAGGAAGAATGTTTGAAAGTGAAACAAATGAAGAGAGGGGATTGGGCTTGATCTTAAAAGAAGGTGCAACCAAAACCGAACTCATCTGACCAACCAGTCAAACCGAACCAGTCAAAACCCTATAGATCAAAACTGAACAAGTCAAAATCAAACTAACCACACACAAACAAACTCAACCAAACTAGTCCATAAAAAACGCAACCAAACCCACTAATCAATTTTTTCAACCACTCACCAAAACCCAAACCATTTAACAAAAATAAACTAAGCCAACTCAATATGACTTAATCAAACCAGTCAAACCAGTGAACCAAACCAAAACTCACCTTTTTCTCTTTTTTTTTTTCCAAATACCATCAAGATCAAGGAATTTAATTCATTCTAAAATATTCATCATCTAACATCTAAGTCAAGTCTCCAATGATCTAAATACACAAAATTTAATCATTAATAAATCAAAAACCAAATCGAATTTAAACGGGATGTTACAATCACAATTGAAAACAAAAATTTGGAAAAGAGAACAAGCTTAGCCCCTCCCAAAAACTAAAAATACCGAAAAAGAAATAAACCCTTCAAACCTTAGATCACGTGAAATAGAGATATGGCAAGCAAGAGGAGAACGTGATAAGTGGATCTAGAAGACAGAGAGAATTGCATATATGTTTCACTTCATCTTCTTCGTTAAAATTGTCGCTCCTCTCTTATGGATTTCATCTTCATCTTATATTAAGTGAAGAGTTTGAATTTGTTGTGTTTTTTTCCATATTAATTTCTAAAATATGGTGATGAATGTGGTTGTGGCTTCTGTTTTTTTTTTTTGGGTTATGATGGAAGTTGTTGCTACGGTGGTGGGTGGGTCTTGTTAATTTTAGCTCAAAAAATATTAGTGGAGTTGTTTGTTTGGATCTGTGAATGGTGATGCCATGAGGTGGAGCCATAAAGTGTGAAGGTGAGGAAAAGTGACAAAGTTTCGGCAATTCATCATTGTGGTGATGGATGGTCGCCAGCGTTAAGTGAATGAACGAGTTTGGAGAGACAAAAAAAAATTAGAGAAAGGAAGAGAGAGATTGGTTACTAATATTATGAAACGATGTAGTTTTGGGTCTTTCTATATACTGCTTTACTATATTTGCCAACTCAGCCGCACACAGTCAGTAAAATTTCCACCTTAGCTTACCAATTAGGATGATAGATCAATACTTTAACAGAATATCTTAATAGTTATGACAAATGACATAATTGAAACAAAACATAATGTTTGTGTTTGTTTTTGTCAAAATTGAAAGTTTGTGATATATTTGTTAATCACACTAAAGTTCATGTTTTTCTAGTTAATTTAGCCTATATAAAACTAAAACAAAAATCAAAACCAACTAAAAAAAAGCACATAATAAATATCTTTAAAGAAATTACAATAAAAATTATAATCTAAACGTAATATAAATACATGTGTTTGCATGACTTAGATCGGGGGACTATTCATGCAGAAAATTAAAATTTAGAGGATCATGCGTGTAATTTCATAAAATAAAGGTGTAATTTGAACAATGAAACTGTACACTTGTAATATCAATTTTTTCTACCATGTGCACACTAATTACACATTAAAAAAACTATGGGATTGTTTAGTTGAGAAACTTTTTTATTGTTTTGTAGAAACTACAAAACAAAGATGGAAAATGAAAAATTTGTTCAAAAAAAATTTTAATTAGCAAGCATATCGTCTAAATGTTTTCAATTTTTAGAAAATAGAAAAAAAAAACAAAAAACTATTTTCTTAACTAAACATAGTCTATATCTTTTACACTTCTGACCCAACAACATAATTAAACCCATAACCCATTTGGACCAGGCTTGAACTAGCCCACAAGTTGCCTAACCCATGTATATGCGTAGCACTAATAGATTCGCATAGACTTAATATTTAGGAAAAAACACACATTTTTCACAAATTAAAATGTCAAATCTAAAAAATGTCACCTAGTTTCTAATATTAGAAATGCCACAAAATGCTAAACACATATTAAAAATACATTTTTTTGAAAATTCACGAGAAATTGAGGTATTTTCGTGAAAATTTGACTTATTGCGAGTAATTGAGTTTTTCTTTTAGAAAAAAAATCAAAAAAATCTAATTTTTTTGGAGAGTGTATAGAGGTTCACAATAGCATACAAAGGTGTACAATGATATATAAAAGTGTACAAAAGGCTTTCACAATTTAAAAAAAACTAATTTAATGAATTTGAGTTAGGGTACACAAGTGTACCAATGTGTACTCAACGTGTACATGTATTTACATTTTTTTTAATTAAGTTGATTTATTAATGTACATAAGTATTTACAAAATTTTAATTTATTTAATGGTATTCAATTTGGTGTACACAAGCATCCATTGTACGCAAGTGTACAAAACGTCATTTTTGGCGTACATAAAGTGTACACAACGTGAATTTTAGGTGTACAAGATGTTTATATTTTTTTTTTTTGAAATAACTCAATGCATTTTAGTTTTTTTTTTATTTTAAAAAAATAGATTGCAATAATTAGGGTTTGGGAAATCCTAGCCGCCGCCACTCCTTCTACTACCATCAGTCGTCTACATTGCTCACCGAGGAGAGCGGATGGATGAAACTATCACATCTGAAGATTGTGGCACCAACAATCAATCCAGCACCGCCACATCTATCTCAGTTTCAATTTTTTGTCGCCATCGTCACTCCAACAATCAATCCTTCTCCGCTGTTAGCACCTCCTTCTCTGCGATTTCAATTTCGTTCAACGACAAAAAAGATCTTGCAACAACAATGGTGTTGTCTGGATAAAGATCGTGCTTTTAGTTTCGATCTACTAGTGGCAAGGATCTCGTGACCGCAAACCGCCACCAGATTGTTCGACATTGCACCAGTTATGGAAAGAGAGAGAGAGAGAGAGATCGCACTATTGAACGCAAAAAAAAGCAAGAAAACTGATCGAATGGTAGCGAATGAGAAGCAAGGATGGTGGCAGAGGAGAGTAAGGAGGATGATGGCAAAGGAGAAAGACATAGTAGAGAGATAAGAGAGGAATCAAGAGAGCCATGAAAGAGAGAGAGTAAAACAAAGCGAGATAACGAGATTTTGTGCTATATTGTAAACGAATATGGTATTTTTTAGAACACTTTATCTATTGTGGAATTTTCGAAACCATTTCATTGCTGATGTGACATTTTGAAACACAATTACCAGTATTCTGGCATTTTAAAGAATACAAAACCAATAGTGTTATTTGTAAGAGTACATGGTTTAAATGTAACACATGGCATAATTAACTCAAATAGTTACTCAAATATAGATAGCTAGACTTGCGCACAAAATCTGGCAAACAAACCTTCCCAGCTAGCTTTGAGGGTGATTAAGAAGCTAATTACTAACAATCAAATTCCACTATTAACAATCAAATTCCACTAATAACGTTTAAATTAATACTAAAATTTACCAAATATAAGTAATTCCCCACTGTTACCGTATTAACTCAGCCCAACCAACACTCCCAAAATACAATTTTCTTCCCCTTTCACCAGCTAATTGAAATTAACATCAAACAAAATTCAATCCATCTTTTCTCATTATTATGTTCATTACCCATGTATCTTATTCGTATTTTTTATGTATCCATTATTTCTAAACTCCCCTTTATTGCTTCTGCGGTTTTTCGTCGTTCTTTGTTTCCATATCCAAATTCCAGCGTCAAGACCACGCGCTTCTCTTTGCTTTATAGCCTCTTCTTCTTCTTCTTCTGGGTTATGTCCGTTATGCTCTGTTTAGGTTTTTCTTCTTGGGTTCTTCGTCTTCTAACGTTATTGGATGAGTCACAACTCCGAGGTTGTTGGGTATGTTTCTGTTTACCGTCTTTGTTTCTTCAATATGTTAAAGTTTTTTTTTTTAATACAAGAAGTTCATGTTTTATATAATTTCGCATAATTGTTATTTAGTGATGATGCATAAGAAAGGAAATTTAGCAATTAGACTGTTCCAGTTTTTTGAAGATGCCAGAAACTAAGAATTCATATTTATGTTCATTAAAACCAGGAACTCTTCATTCATGGAGCAGACACAGGGAACTTGTAATTCTTCACATGTCATAGATAATGGAAGGACTGATGCAGGAAATACAGAAGCATCTGCAAATCAGTCCCCAACTTTGTCAAGTGAATCAAATCGTTCGTCTGTATATAAGACTGTAATTTACTTTAAGATGACTTATAGGATAAGCCTGATAATTGCATCTATAATCATGTTGACTGTGTCAAGGCATGAGAAATCTCGTTATCCTTTGTTTGCTTGGATTGCTGCTAGTACAACTGCGCATGTATTGAGCCTTCCCATTATTTTCCGGCATTATTTTCTTCCATATCCTAGTTAAATACTTCATCTTTTCTTTGTAATTTGTGTGCCTGATGCTAGAATGCTGTGAGCTACTATTTGATGTTGTTTCTATTGTTTACTTAGTTTGGCTTGATGTTTGCTTTAGTTCTTTGTTATGTGTGAATTAGTTGATTGTTAATGACTTGTTTTACTTTTTCGAACAGAATTACGGACGGGTGTTAGTTGCATTTTGTTATTGTTCTGTTTGATAGTTGAATTTGCTGTCTTGTCCCGCTGGAGAATTAATAGAAATATTATTATTAGATGTTTTGATCAAATAAATCATCTCAAATTTGCCATAATGAGTGATGATAGTAGAGTTTTGGATTTATCTTAAGTGAGTAATCGAGATAAAGCAAATGCTATTTCAAAGAGCAGATTAAAGAATTTCTGCATGAAACTTCACTACTCTATTGCTAGACATCTGAGGTTTTTGTCCAGAAGTTCATTTTCATTAATGAACAGTTTAACAAGTCTGACAAAAGTGGCTATGGAAGTCTTCCATGTAATGTTGATCAGTAGTGTGTTATTGTCTCAACTTTGGGAAGTTGCTCAGTAGTGTGTTCCTGTCTCAACTTTCAAAAAACTGCAGTCCTGTAGACGAATTATAGATTAAGAATTTGACAACTGAAGTGATGACGAAGATATTTTGCTACCATTTTATTTATTCATTCACACATACATACGTATAAATATGAAGAGATTAAGCTTTATCAGGACGTGATGAATTTTAATTTACTTTCGATACATTATTAAGTTAATGTATATTAAAATATATGGTAACTTCAATTTATCCATGCCTTTGCAATCAAATAAAACGTGCAACTCACAAGTGAGCAAATCCTGGGGTATATTACAGAGATGGTGAATGCTGTTTAGATTTATGTAGCTCTGGAAATCGTAATTGGGGCTAGGATATTGCTTTTTAGGAAAGACTTCTTCACGAGTTGTTTCTAGTGTACGCCCAGGATTTTCTCAATGCAAACATGAAGCCGAAGGTGTCCCTTATGTGAATTCCTTCCTCTATATTCTCTTTGTGCTAATAGATATGAAGCACTATGCTGTTTCTCTGATGGCTTCACTTGTCCTCAGTAGTTTTTGAAATACTTAAATATGAATATCTTTTCCCACTTTCTTGCATTGTTTATAGCGTAGATTCATTAATCACCCAAACACTGCAGGCTTTATAGACTGGTAGATCGCTTCTATTGGATGCTAGAACTCTTCTTTGCCATATGGTTTATAGTTGGCAATTATTGGGTCTTGAGAGAGTTCTTTTTCTCAAGCCGAGAAGTTGCTCAGGTATTCTCTGAAGCCACTCATACCTAGCTGTCTGTCTGTATTCTTTTACCCGCCATGAATATGAACCATGTTTAGGGGTATTTCTGCAGGTGCTGTATTGCTTTGCTTATTTGTGACTACATCAAGTATGTTGCACCCTGTCTTTTGCGTTTAGTCATATTGTGTTGTCGGGACCTGCTAAAACAAACTGGAGGAGCTCCAGCAGAGTCCATCAATTCTCTACCAACTTACAAATTTAAGTTACATAAAAGTGGAGGTGACAGAACTGGTGAAAGTCACGAAATGATGCACGAAGTGGGGGTTGTAGCGGCTGGCACAGAAAGGGAACGCGCTGTCACAAGGGAAGATGCTGTAAGTTCATAAAAAAATGCTTATAATGTCCATTTCGATCAAAAGATGAGTTCTGTCTATTAATGGTGCAGGTTTGTTGCATTTGCTTGTCAAGTTATGATGACAATGATGAGTTAAAGGAGCTACCTTGTAGTCATTTCTTCCATTCCAGTTGTGTGGATATGTGGCTGAAGATCAAGGCATTCTGTCCGCTCTGCCGGTGTGGGATTAGTCAGACTTCTAAGCAACCAACAGCAGCTTCTAATCCTAGTGATCAAGTGTGAAAAACACAAAAAAGCATACAATTAATTAGGAGCTTGGAATTTTATTTAATATTGTGGTAGAGATGATACCAACTCTTAAATGGGATTTGCCTGCTTGCACAGTAGCATTTGTTCTCCAATTTTTTCAAAATTTCCCCTCTGCCCGGACACTTACTGGCTTCTACTGCAACAATCTTCAGAACTGCCGCAGAAATCAGAAGTGCTACAAGAAAACTCATTGTCAGCATCGAGAAAATTATGACAATTAATACACTTTATAAAGAAAGGATTGCCTGCTAATTTAGATGAACAATTTAGTCTAGACGCCTAGTCAATTTGGGATCCGATACTCTTTAGTACCTTTCATACAGAAGAATGAAAAAAGTGGTGCTTCTCTTGATTGATGAAAGCCAAAAGATTTTCTGAATGAAATTCTTTCTTTTAGCCTGTATAATAGGACTGTGTAGTTGTTGATAAAAGCAAGATGAGGTGTGCCTACATGCTCGTAATTGTTTTTGCTTTTTATCATTTAGTTGAACAAAAAATCTCTGATGAAAATGGACTCCGGTCTGGTTCAATTTGTTTGTGCGAGACCAGCCGACAGACACAGTTACTTTACGTCAGCAACTGAAAAAAAAATTTGAAGGTGCAAATAGCTTTAAAGACAAACTAACAGGGATATGCCTGGCAGCAAATGGCCCAACGGTTGTGAACGCAAGACATTCTGAAGTCGAACCGAGACATCTGCATAGGTGCATTTCTATGCCTCGTCCTTATAGGTGAGTTGAGGCCTTACAAAAAAACTAGCAGAGATATGATCAATCAGCTACTTGTTTTTTTTTTTCCAAGACCAGGATCATAATTCTAAGCATAAGTGTGGTGACTCTGAAATCATCTAACTCATGGTTTGTTTTCTTGGCCCATGCATACAAGAAACCAATTCATATATCCCCAATCAAACAGGCTTAAAACATAGGACTGATTACATGTTTAGCAAAAAAAAATTCAAAATTATAGTTCTTGAGTTCAAATTTTAAAGACTTAATTATGTCATATGTCTTAAATAAAATTTAGATTTGATAAAAATCATCCTTAATTTGATAATTAGTAGAATAACATATTTTTAAGTTAAGCTTAGTTATATGCAATTTTTTAAAATTTAGTTCTTAAAATGTCATATCCAATCAAGTAAAAATTCAATTTTTTTTTATCTAATTTTATCCATTTTTTTCTCTCTCATCCGTTTCTCTCTCATCCGTTTCTCTCTTATCTCCCCTCTCTCACACCTCCTGTCTCTCTTCCATCTCACTCTTCCCAAACCCTAGCTCTCTTATCTGCCTCCCTCCCCTCCTTCTCATCCTCCATTGTTTCTCTTTCTTCGTCATTCCTCTCTTTCTAATGCGCAAATCTTCTTTTTTCTTCGTCTCCTCTCTTCTCTCCATGTTTCGATCTCGACATTCCTCAACTTCAATCTTCGCACCCTCGCTTTGGATCTCCACCGCGCTTGACTGGATCTCTGCAATGGTTTCTCTCTCCTTGTCTTGCTTCTTCCTCCATGTCACGCGTCTCTCTTCACGTCTTGCTTCTTCCTTTGCGACGCTCTCTTCATCTATGTCTCGCCTCCTCCAATCTCGTCCATGTCGCGCTTCTTGCTTTGCGACTGTCACGACTAGTTCCTGAACCATGACCGGTGTACGAGACGAAATGTCTATGGGAACCCGACTCATCTCGTACAAGCCTCAGAGAACAAAACTAAAAATAATTTATTGAAAAAAATACTAAAACCATTTTCAAGGTTAGGGAATAGAAATTCAAATTTAATTAAAACATAAATTTATCAATAATAATAAAATATTTGATAAACGATAGATTTATCTTTAAAATACTAGATAGTTATACAATACATACACCCATAAGATTACCGGTGTAGAGCAATTAACAAAATAAGTAACTGAGCCTGAATAAAAGGGCACCGACTGCGACTGCAGAGATTCCTTACTGAGTGTCGAAAACTGGTAGATCACAATCAACCAAAATCACCTGCAAATGTGAATACAGGAAAATAGACAGAAAAGAAATGGGTAAGAATTCCTAGTGAGGAAACGACCCTCCAAAGTGGCATCGGACCTCACACAAACTATTTTGAAAACGTTTAGAAAACTTCACATACATGTATAAGTGTATATACGTATACGAAATCGTTCGCAGCCAAGGCAAACAACAAACGGGTAATCGTACGAAAACATTTATTTACAAATCATAATTTTTATTTGTAAATCATAAATCGCAACTATCAAATTATTCTTTTCAAATCATATCACACAAAAATCCAAATGTTCATTTGCAAAATATATCATATCAAAACAAATCTATCAAGGGACCAATATTAAAATCATTTTTAGATTTAAAACATAGTTTCAGAGTCAAAACATATATCAAATATATGGGATCAAAGCAAATGTGTGCATCCAGCACTAATAGCAAAGGTAATGTGGACTCTGCCACTAATCAAAACAAATCATGTGTGGGATCAGAATACATGGCTACCGACATCCCTAACAGCTGGAATTTCTCAATCAATATCAAATCATGTGTTGGATTAGAACACATGGCTACTGACATCCTTGGTAGCTGAGATTTCTCAAAATATTGGTATTCCAAAGGTCATGATTTACCCCCGTAACAAAGAAGTCCCAGATAAGAAAACCAAAACATACTAATATATAGTATGAAAGCAAATACACAATTTAGCATCAAAATCAGAGGGAAGGTATAATATATATATATATATATATATATATATCAATTTCAAAACATAGTAGTGGTTACACCACTGCCAAATCATGAAATATCTGATTTCATAAATCAATTGGCAGAATGAAATAATTAACCTTTATTTCATATAAATACAAATTCATCCTAATATTTAAATACAAAACATTTATTTTTTTAAAAATACTCCAAAGCACTGAACAAGGTGTTCTCTACAGAGAATATCTCAAAAATCCAAAGAAGAGTGATTATTACCAAAACCATAATAAATATCAAAATACGATATTTATTTTAAAATCATCAAAGTTTCCAAAGAAACTAAGTTTCCACAACAGAGGTTTCACCTAAGTCAAATTTTAGGATTCCTATCCTTGAATTATTTCAGATTATATGCTATGGTCATAACACAACAAAAAGATATAAGTTAGAGAGACACAACATATGTGCCTGAAGCTGTCATTTACTCACCTGAAGATCCAAACTGAATGGCCCAAAGACGTACCACTGACAGCTGGCTAACCTCTCTGACCAGGATACAAAGCTGAAACAATTTATGAAAGCAAAGTCAAAGACATGATGCTGGTATTGTGGCGGTACCAAAATACATGGCATGCAAATGCAGATGCGGACCCTCAAAGTCCCAGAAAATCCATCTCGAGTGAGAATTTATCACTCTGGAACCAAAATTGAAAATAAAAAATCTACGTAAAATTACAATTTGGTCATTGACCCATGTAAAATTATGCTTTACTCCCAAAGACTTGGCAAATTATGAAATGATTCTCAAAATTTTTAAAAATTACTAATGAGACCCCCAAGTAGTCAGAATTTTCAAATGAGTCCTCTAGCTCTCAGAAATTACAAATCCATACTTAATTCCTTGAAATTACAAATCTAACCCAAAGTTTTCCAAAATTACAAATCTATGAATCAAGTTTCTAAAATTACAAGATTATACCTTAACATTCAGAAATTTCAAATATAGGCTAAACTCTCCAGAAATTAACAAAACTATATGGTGGACAAATTTTTTTTAATTCTCAAAAATATCTACTTTCGAGTCGACCAACAAAATCAAAACCAAACACATACATTGGTCAATCTCAACCTCAGGAACTTAAATCTACAATTGGTTTCTCCAAAACAACTCAAAATTGCTCAAAAATCAACAAAATCCATTCAAACCCTAAGCCATTCTCAAAAATCATCAAATGTTATGATTCAATACTTGATTCTTGTTAATATAACCACAAACAATCATAATATAACAACCTACAACATTCATTTCAACAAAATCACGCAAATCCGAACCAAACATTCCAATTCGTCCAAAAAGGGATTTCAAGATTAATGTATGAAAATGATGAAATAAGAGGAATGGAATGTCGATCTTAACTCAAGAGATGCCTAGGAGTGATGGGGAAGCAATAAGGAAGTGGGAGGATCGATTTGAGTGTGAGAGAGTGTGAAAAATGAGAGTGGGGGACGAAAGAGTTGGGTTTTTGGGTTTAAATCAGAGCTACAGATCGAAATTCACTATTCAGTAAAATAACAAAGCAACGTACGTGATTTTAACACTCAATGTACATTATACAAGGTCACAACACACGTCTGTAATCCACAACGTACATTATTATGCTTCCAGTGGCATCAGATTCTTAAAAACAAGGCACAACGTACGTTTCAAGTGCATAACATACGTTGTGCCCTATCAATTTACGTTGCCCTTTACACAACGTACGTTGTCTTGATTTCTTCCAGATAACGTACATTGGCATATTCTGCAACGTGCGTTGCGCACCATTCAGCTCACATACTCAACTTCTTTCACTTCCTCGCTTATGTCGTATCATTCCCGAGGCTTAACAACATCCAAGTTTACAAATTTGCACCCTAAAACACCTCAAGACTTCATTAAACATTTAGGATCATGAATAAAAACTCCATTTTATTCCAAAGATCAAATCAAACTAGATTAGAATGCTATAGGAACTGTAACTAAAACGAGCGGGGTATTACATACTTTCCTCCCTCAAAAGATATTCGTCCTCGAATTTTGAAACAAAACATATCAAATCCAAAATCAAACCCAAATATCCAATCCAAAGTCGAATCTAAATTCTCGACATAAATCACCAAGGTGTGTACAATCATTCAACTTGGTCAAACTCAAAAGCTCCTTAACAAGATTCAAATCCAGATCTCAAAGATACATCACAGATGTCAAACCATGAACCCAACAGAGCTCAATCTCACTCAAAACTTAGAGATGCATGCATTCCATAAGATATTACAACATATGCAATCAATAATGTAGAAGGTGTAGAAAACTACAGGTGCAAAGGCAAGATGTAAAGACAATTGCAAAGACCAAAACTGGAAGATACTGACCCAAAATTCAATGGAACAAAATGGTGCTCTCAAGAAGCACTCACAAATGCTCCAACAAAGAGGAAAGACTAAGTCTAACCTTGTCCGACAATCACAACAAAACATGGAACGAATCTGGAGACACCAGAACATATAAAGACATACGACAACAAAGAAAATGTGCTCAAGGCTTAAAGAATCAAATGTTGGAAGGTACAAACTCAAATGCTTATTCCAAAGATCAAATGTAAAGGTTCTTGATACTTGGCCCAAAATATGGAGCAAAGCAAAATCAAATCAAACTGCAAACCAGACTGCAAAAAGGGAAGCTCTGGCAAAACATCTGGTTTAGATACGTAAAACAATCTGCATTCATAGAGGTCAAGAAAGGTGGAACAAGTCCAACGTTACTAACAGAGGTAGCATAAGCACTCCAGAAGTGATCTGCTAATGCAAAACCTCTAAAATCAAAACAAATCAAACCAAACTTATCAATTATTCCATATACTCCCCAAATGAACGAGGCCTTTAATCTATCTTTCAAACCTGAGTTCTTTAATCCCAATCCTATCTCAGATTCTTAATCTACAATCATGGGAAATCACCTATCACTTTCACATTCTTTTGCAAAGAATAATATCAAATACGCAAAGCCAAATCTCTTAACAAAGATCACCTAAATTGAATTACATTCTCAATTTTTTTTATCTGTAATCAACAAACACCAAAAGTATACCACATTTGTCACTAACAAAGATACCATAGGTACTCCAAAGCACACATCATTCATATCATGTCTCACAATCCAATTCAAGTCAACTCGTAAGTCGACTTGCATACTCACAATCGACTCCAGGTTACATCAAAAAAAATCTCAATCGGTCGTACCACATATACTTTGACTCCAAATTGATTCTCCAAGTTACTTGTAATTCCTTATCCTTATCGTTTACCCTCAAACGAATTTATCAACCACTGGAATGATTAATGATCATTACCAGAAATCATCAAATGAATTAAATAAATCAAAGAAGTCATCACATAAATTCGTCACCAAAATAAATAATTACATATCTCTTTACTCCCTACTATAGATACTTGACTCCAAAGTCAAAGGAATCACCAATTGATTCTATCACAATATCAATAACTGTATACTACTTCCACCATTAGGCTATCTTACTAATCCATCTAGAATTAATCTCCAGTTATCATATGTTGAATATCCTCGAGGTTAATAGGATCAAAATATCGGTCCCCAATAAAATTCCTTTATCGAACCATTCGACTTCCAACCAATAATTATTAAATCTTGGCTCATTACGACAAATAAATTCATAAATGGTTCTATAAACCATAGTCTTAGTATTTCAAAGCCTTAAGTACTCCAAGTACTGTTCTACTCAAATCAACACCAAACAATATACATGTCATGGAAATTGATCTCATATCTTAACAAATCTAACTCCAATAAATCACATAAGTTTACCTTAAAAATTATCATCAATGATTAGCGGACTTATCCAAAATTTTCGTAAATATATTATACTTAGCAACATCATTAAGCTCCTCTGCGCTTAACAATCCCATAGTACTATTTATTTCCTGATATCGAATCTCGAATCAGTCTCGCAAATTATTCCCAATTACATTCAAATATTAAGCTCTTATTTCTTAATGTCCCCAAATATCTAAATCCAAAAATACCATAATTTCGATCTCAACATAGCATGAACTCTTCGTTATGTTAGTGTAAGCCCTAGCCCTAATACATTGTGTCTAGATTATATTTTATATATAAATATTATGAGGCATTGTTTTATCTCATTATTATTCCTGTGCATGTTTAATTTGATAAAACATCCACGAATAGTAATTCTACTTAAGTTATCAAATATGTGATTTGGATAGTAAAACCTTGAAGCATAAAATAATACTATTCTAAATGTCCCTAGTCGATTATTGTCATAAGAGTGACAACAAACCAATACTAGTATGTACTTTGTGAGATGATCATGTTTTACTGGTCATAGGATGTGAGATATCAATCAGAGAACATAGAACATGTTATAGAATAGTGTTTTGGATCGATCCACTTATGAGAATACTCCATGGTTGAAAGGTCATAAGTATTTCTCATACAATGCTTATACTATAATCCCTCGACCTGAAATCACTATGGATTATTGGGTGATTTCTTGTATACTTTGACATACGCCTAACGTTATTTGTAATGAGTAACAAGTATGTGTATGATTGGGTATGCCATGAATCATGCTAAGGAACATGAGTGAAGTGAAGGGATTGCCACTCTCGAAGAGAGAGAAGATATCACCGACCACTTGATTAGTGAAACTGA
>CAODLS010933380.1:0-11155 GCA_948243855.1 Flueggea neowawraea | reverse complement strand
TTTAAAAAAATTTACACATTATGAAATGCCAAGATCCAAGCAAACAATCAATACATACAATAAAGAAGGAGCTAAGAATGTTTACCTTGTAAACACATCGAATAACTGTGAAGAACACGATTGAGTCACGAACTTGTTGATCCTTTTCATGTTCGGCCAGCCACTCCACAACACCAAAAGTATGGTGTCTCCATCAGTATCCACACCACATTGGTTCACAATCACATCTAGGAATTTGTGGCTCAGGACTGGGTTTGAATCAGTGCGCTATGAACACTTTTATCGAGCTAGGTGTTTATAGATTTTAGTAAGAAGAAGGACAACAAGGGCATCAACATTTTCTCTCCCTATGCACGACTTAGGCTGCCAAAAATTCACTTAAAAGACTCTTAAATACCTTAGTCTAAATAGGGTTAGGGTTTGCTAAACACCTCCTACAATATCTCAATGATTCTAGCCCACGTCAAGTGAGATATCTTCCCATCTTGTAGGAAGATATCCCAAATTCTTTTAGGACTCGTTATGGACGGTCATGTACTCCTTGTTGGTAGCAAATTAAACTCATTCTTACACTAGGAATGAGTTTAATTAACCCTAATTAACTTAGGATTAATGGGCTCTGAGCTTCTATCCAATAAACAAACATAAGCGCAATGTTTGCAAGCCCGTTGCAATATATATCCAAGTCCAACAAGGATTTATATTTTATTCAATTATCCAATAATTAAATAAACATGGAGAATTATAATTTAATTAAGAATCATCCCAAGATGTCCTTTAATCAAATTAGGACTACTCACTATTGCACTCTAAACCTTTAGTATCGACACAAACTAGCCGAACTAGTTTTGTCGTTTCTCAAATTCTATTCATAATAGGAATCCTATATCAAATAGGAATCCTAATTGCATTAGGACTCTCAAAATTGATAATGATCCAAGTGTTAGGATTAGTTCCATTGAAACATAAGATGATTATTAATTTTCATTTCAGAACTCATTCTAGTTACACTAGGACTCTCATTTTGATTAGGAATCCTAGTCAAACTATAGGACTTTCATAAGAAATGATATTTTTGGGTTTCTAAATTAATTAGGTATCATCTTAAGGTATCCTATACATTTAGTTCAACACTTCGAGGATGTTCATCCATGAGTCAAAAATAGGAATCCTAGTCAACTAGGATTGCTCACTTGAACATTATTCATCTCATGAATAACGTTATCCCCACAACATGTATTGTGTGTGACCCTTTAAGCCCTCATTCACGAGGGTAGTAACTTAGGATTTGACTCCTAAATTACTTGGTAAAATTGAACTCTAACTAGCAATTATACCCCCAGGTGAACTCGAGTTGTCGTGGAGCGACTTATACCTTTCATGAAAGATTGTCTTGTAATTTGATCCCTTGTCATTTCTTGTCTCTTTGAGTATGGGAATGGATAGTGTCAACCCATCACCTTGAAAGAATTCATCAGTCACCAAGTTAAGAGAAACTATACCAAATTGATTCAATTTCCCAAGTTGCAACCAATTAGCCATGGCCATGAATTTAAGTTCTCTTTACTCAATTGATAGGCCCAATGAGACACTTCCCTCATATTAATAAGGGTGACAATCATATCTTGATCACACACTATACTTAAATGCTTCGTGATGCAACCCAACCTTCACCTTTTTAGCAACCGTAATAATGTTACATACAATGAGATTAAAGTTACATGACTAGACATTAGCATGACGTGGTATCTCAAGTCAAAGGACTAGTTACACCATCTTCCACAGTTGAGATTTCTCCATTGACACTCAAGTAATTTACCATGTGGCCTCTCAACAACGGGTCAGTCCAACACCCATATTAACACTTAATTGTACGCCTACACGTTTGACCCAAATATCACATAAGTACTTTCCATATGGAAATGGAACCAACCAAACCATGTAATAGCCACAAAATTGACTAATACTAAGTAAGTTATGTTTCAAACCATCAATAAGAAGTACACCATCAATAGTAGCATTAGGCTTCTTGCAAATCTTACCTTCACCTATGATCTTTCCTTTGGCATTATCACCAAAAGTCACATATTCACCATTTTTAGGTGTAAGGTGAGCAAACATATCTCTATCTCTAGTCATGTGGTGAGAGAATCCACTATCCAAATACCAAATGTTGTCATTGGTTTTTGCTCTCATGCATTTATGCAGGATAGATCAAAATCTTGATATTGGTACCTAAGCCTTCTTAGGTCTTTGAGGGTTAGTTCTAATCGTGTTGGGTAGTATTGTTCTTTTAGGAACCCATATTTGTTTCACACCAACATGTTTTTTTCTTCTAACATAACATGTATAGGAAATATGACTATAAGCATTGCAATAATTACAAGTCTTGTTCATATTTGAACCTTGTCTAACAAATCTGGTTTTGGTGATTTTATTAGAACAAAATTCATTATACCCTAAACCATGTGTAGAAAATGATTATCTTTGATCACCAATAAGTTGTTCCAAATTCTTTTGACTATTAGAAAATTTAAATGCGATTATGGAGGATTTCTCAACTTCCTTTTTCAAAGACATGTTCTCTTTTTTCAAATCATCATTTGGAATTTTCCTTTTCTAAAACATTTTCTTTTGTTTCCAACTCATTTGGAACTTGTTTTAGACTTTTGTATTTAATAGAAAGCTTTCTAAATTCTACATATAGATCTTCAAAAGCATCATCTTTAAAAGGTAAAATCATTACTTACCTCATCTTCACAAGGAGCTTCATTATTTTCGATAGCCAGTAGATAAAGATTAGACATCTCCTCTACTTCCTCTTCTTTTTCCAAACTAGAGTCGCTATCACTCCATATAGCTTTCATGACTTTTCCCTTCTTGTTGAACTTTTTCATTGATTTCTTCAAAAGTGGGCTATCTTGTTTAATATGTCCAAGTTTGTTGCAATTATAGCATGTGATTGTCGTCTCATTCTTGGAATCATCCTTTTGGTTTGGCTCTTTGGATTTTCTTCCAAACCTTCTTCTTTTCAAGTATTTCTTGAAGCGTTTTACGTACATGGCGATTTCTTCATCACCACACTCATCTTCATCCAATTCAGCTAAGGATGACTTTAGAGCAATTCCTTTTTTTATCTCAAGCCTTTCACTTTCTTCTTCTTCCTACATACTCATCTCATGAGTGAGCAAAGAACCCACCAATTCTTTAAGAGGAAGAATAGACAAGTCTTTGTCTTCTTGAATTGCATTTTTTAGTGGAGCCCAAAACTTAAGGAACTGGTCTCAAAATCTTCCTAATTAGCTCAGAATGAGTATAAGTTTTTCCAAGAGCCTTCAAGCCAGCTATGATGTCATTGAATATATCGAACATCTCTTGAATGACTTCTCCATCCTTCATTTTGAACAACTCATATTTATGCACAAGAAGAGATACTTTGTTCTCTTTGACTTGAGATGTACCTTCATATGTCACTTCCAACGTTCTCCATATGTCATGTGTCGTTTGACATTGTTGCACTTTATTCAATTGAGTCTTGCTCAGAGCACAAAAGAGTATGTGCATTGCTTTGTTGTTGTAGGACTTTATTCTCTTGTCATAGTCATTCCACTCACTTCGCAGATTGGCAACTTTCGCACCATGTAGGAACGTATGGTCCTTCCACAACAATTTGCCACACATCTATGCTTTCAGACTTAAGGAACACCATCATCCTTGTCTTCCAATAAACGTAGTTACTGCCATTAAAGAAAGGTGTATAGTTAATTAATAAACCTTCATACCTAGATACGTCTTCCATGGATGTCATCTTGGATCTTTCACTCAAGGTTGTAAGACCTTATAAAGAATAAGCACTAGCTCTAAAGAACTTGTTGTCCCAAGATGGTAACCCAAGAGGGTGGGGGTGAATTGGATTTCTAACAAGTTCAAATCTTTTTCAAACTAGTCCAATTACCCCATTCTTGCATTGCCCAACTTGGGACAACAAGTTCAATTTGTTTGCAGAATGTGCATAAACAAGAAACCTATTCACACACACAAGGTAAATAACAGAGCCAAGGAATAAGATAGCAATGAAAATAAAAGAGTTTAAGGGAAGAGAGATTCAAGCTATTGATTTATAGTAGTTCGGTCCTCCTTAACTTATGTCCACTCCTGAAGACGCACTCGAGAGTTTGAATCCATTAGTGTCCCCACTTGCCGGGCAGAGGTAAGCTTTGTACAATACCCCTTGTTTTCCAGGATCACAATGAACCTTAACACCACTAGTTTTTACAAATTCAACTAGCAATGCTTGATGACCACTTCTAGTTTTTATCGGCTTAACTAGAAAACCTTTACAAATCACTTCTTTTTCTTGGGTTCAACTAGCAAACCTAGATACAACTCATACAAATGATTGAGTTCCCTAAGTTACAATGTGTAAGAACTTGGTACAATGAATTTCACACCACCTTTAATGTGTGTTTCAAGTATTAAAACTGAAGGTGAGTGAATATAAAAAGGACAAGCAATATAAATTGAACAAGATTGTGAGCAATACGAAGAACAAAGCTTTCTCAAAAAATGTAACACCCCAACCCTAAATAACCTTACATGGCATACACATATTGGTTCATGCATTTCATATACACTTTCAGGATGTATATTTAAAATATTGTTTTCTATATATGTCCAATAGGTTTAGAGATAATAAATAGGACTGAAATTTAAACCAAAATTCATGAAATAAAGTAAGCTAAGGACTAAAAGGAGAACAAATGAAAAAATGAGGCTTAAAGAGATAAATGACATGTATAGGTGTCAAAAACCACCAATACATGCATTCAATTTGACCTTTGGCTTAGTGAGCTGTCCACACATTAGAAATAATTGAACACCTGTAAGAGAACATGAAAAAGAAAGAAAGAAAGAAATGGAAGTTTAATCGGCAACCATATCAATTACACAATTCTTTTCTTTTGTTCCAAACACAAACAGAGCCTTTGTAAATGTTTTGTTTGAACACACACCATCCCTGAATAATCTCATTTCTGTGCAAAATCTTCACACACAAAGAAGCTTTCTTCCTCATAGCACTCAAAGCAAGAACAAACTTAAGGTAATTCTGTAGTCGTAAGAACTCCTTATAAGAGGTTGTTTGCTTCCTAGTTTTGAAATGGTTACATACAGATGTTTAGAGAACTCAAAGAACAAAACTTGTAAAGTTATGTGTCTTATATATGTCTGTAAAGCAGTTTAAGAAAATTTTATGTCTTTTGAAAATTATGGTCAAAACTATATGAACTGCCCAGATTTCAGATTTAATAGGAACATACTGTTTGTATGGTGATTTTGTAAACCTTAGAGATGGATTTTGACGAGCCTTAAAATATGGAATTTGTTGGGAATTATGTCGTATAATCCTGTAAAATATTGGATTGATTAGAACTTTGTATTATGAGTTAGAGTTGTTCAATTGAATGCTACTCATTTGAAATTACTCTATTAAGATACAATAACTTTGAAAAATTTCCCAGATTATTTTATATTGAGTGAATGGATAAAATTTGGTATAAATATACTATTAAATGTCTTTTATATGAGGGTTAAATTTCATAGAAAAATATTTCTATTTGGAAGTTGAAAATTAGAGAACAAACATACTATCCAGAATGGTGTAATACATAATTTTGTTACCTTAAATTTAAAATTTCTTTAGATATAGTAGGATCATTTTCCTTTCAATCCAAATGATTAAATGCGTCCACAATACAGAGTTAGCAGGACCTCATGTGTTCAAAGCATCTCATACATGTGCATTGCATATATTTATTAATTAGAGCGGGAATAACTTGAATATATGCTATAGGATCGAGAAACGTTGAGAGGGAGCCTGGGCAAGGTAACGAGACATTATATCTGTCTTGAAAATTTGAGTATAAAATTGAGATTAAATTCAATAATGTGTTATATGATTTTTGTTCATATATATGCTTTTGGTATGATCACTTGGAAAAGTTGGCGATTAGTTAGATTTACGTGATATATGTTGTATGTTGAGAATTTTCATATGGTTTGCTATATGGATATGTTGAGAATGCTTATTGTTTATATGGAATATAATATTTTTACATGTATATTGATTATCAAATGTTTCATATGGTGATGCATTCATACTGGATTTAATAAAGGAGTTTTGACCATCAAGCTTTTGTACTCGCATATTATATTCACAGTGGGACCTACGGATCATATTCCATATTAGAGACATTTGGGGAATAACTCTTATAGGAGACCTTCGAGTCAATATTACACAAAGACTTTCGAGTCAATTTTTATACAGTGTTGGCTAGCCAATTACACAGTGGTATACAAGAATCTCGGGGCGATACATAACTTGTTTGGTCACAAAAAATAAATTGGAACACAATGACATATATACATGTTTTACAACATAGTTGATTGATTATTATTTATTGAATGTTTGTGTGTATATGTTTGAATTTGATCTATGATAGTTTTGTTCATTGAGTTGCGACTCATATAAAGTGCAAACATTTTTCCAGGTTACTGTTATTGGTAGATATTTTGTTTGACTTGAGTTGAAGCTTGTAGATAACAACATGAGTCACAGGTCGGTCGACTGTAGCTTTAGACTCCCTCATCCTCAACATATGCATATATAATTAGCTGAGTTTATTTTGTCTTATCTTGTAAAGGATCTAAATCTTAAAGAATATATATGTATGTATGTTTATGTTTATAACTTATAAATCATGTACATGGTATGGCTTGCTAATAATATATATGTTTCTTGTCTAATTTCTATAATGGATAATGTATAAGGGTGTTACAAAGAATCTCAAAGATTTTCACCAAGCTTTTATTAGTCTTCTGTAAAATGGAACTATTTATAGGCAAAAAAATTGTCCTTATGACCGTTGGAAGAATTAAAGAGCCATTGTGCAATTATTACTAGCCATTGTGGAAACTATTTCAACTTTTGTGTTAGAGGCACTTACGTGCATAAACACTGGCTTGCGAGCGTTTAGTTGTGTGCCTATTGTTGGACTATGTTTTCCGGTCTACTTGGTTGAGTTTTTGAGAGTTGAGAGAAGAAAATTGAACACGAGCAATTTAGAGTGATTCGGCCAATTCTTAACCTACGTCCACTAGCTAAGTTCTCACTTAGGATTTTCTCAATCCACTATATGATGATTGATTCCCACTCAATCCAACAAAGTCTTACAACAATGTTATGATACGACCCAGATCAGGTGGGTCTATAACAGGAGGAAGAAGAGGGCAGCAGGGGAAGCCACAAATTGAAGTACTGGGCTACAGGGTTTACCACGGGTTTAGAGCAAGGAGTAAGGAAAATGTTTTGCTGCCAGTTGTTAATTTGTCAGTTCTAAAATATGCTGACGTGGTCATGTTGTTACGATTCTGTTTTTTGAGTCTATCATGCGTTTGTCATGACCAGGAGCATTTTCTAATTTTGTGGTTAGTTATTTAGGGATTGGTGACAGGGTGCAGGGGGGATTATTCGGATTTGTGGAAGTCATTGGGTTAGGGAGTGTGGCAGTCACTCGAATACTGTTGGCTTTGTTATCAGTCATCATCAATAAAATTCCTATCATCGTTCATCATTGTTACGGATTCCTTTACTTTCTTTGTTCTTATATCTGGAGATTTTCAGGTTCTTATCATTTTGGTATTAGAGCAGTCTTGATCCTCGGGATTGCTTATGACTAAAACGAGAATCGAACAACGAATGGAACAAATCAAAACAGAAATCTATAAGCTTCCAATCCTAGAGAAACAAATCGCTGACATGAGGGCAGAGTTGAATGGATCAATCGCTGCCTTATTCCAGAAGTTGGATGATTCCATGAGGTTTAGAGGGAAGGAGGTCAGTGCTGAAGGAAGCACGCTGGGAGAATCAAGCTCTGCCAAATCTGTAACTGAGGCACCAGATTCAATAAAATTCAGAGCAGAGGTCATATTGGAGAGGATGGTATTGAGAGAGCGACAACCACGGAAACTGGATTTACGTACTTTTGGTGGGGATGATCCAGGCTCATGGATTTTCAGAGCGAAACTTTACTACTCTGTGAACAAGTTAAACGAGGCTGAGAAGTTGGAAGCAGCAGGTGTATGCTTCGATGGGGAAGCTCAGGCTTGGTTACGATTTGAGGAAAGAGAGAAGCATTTTGCTTCTTGGGAAGAACTGAAAACCCAAATGCTGGTAAGGTTCGTTGGTCCTAAAGGAGGGTCGGTGCTACATTGTTTCTTTGCTGTGAGACAGATGGGAACGGTGGTAGAATACCGAGCTCATTTTGAAATGTTGGCAGTAGCGGCAAGGAAGATAGAGGAAGCCACAATGACAGTGGTATTCGTTAATGGCCTAGAGGAGAAGATTAAGGCGGAGCTGTTTATGCTAAACCCTGTCGGGTTGAAGGAGACGATGATGGTGGCAGCGAGGATTGAGAAGAAGAACCTAGTCCTATACCCACAACCCAATCCTAAGAAGACCCAGACAGATCCCAACCCAATATTTCCCAAAACAGACCACAAAACAATTTCATGGACTCCAAACCGTTCTTACAACCCCAAAACCTTACACTCAAAACTCAACCCAGACTCATTCAATCCAGAAGACACAACCCACTCAATCCTCTGTGGGGTTAAACACCAAAGGCGACCCTAAAACAAACACTTCACCCTCAACCTTTTCCACAAACTCACGTTACCGAAGGATTTCAGATGTTGAGGCGCAGGCTAGGAGGGATAAGGGGTTATGCTACCGCTGTGATGAAAAGTGGTATGTTGGCCACCGTTGTAAGAACCGGGAGCTACACGTTATACTGGTGGGAGATGAGGTCGATGAAGAAGGGTCGAAAACTGAAGTAAGGGAGGAGGAGGTGTCGGTATTAGAAGGGGTTGAACTATCTCTTAATTCGGTGGTGGGATTGACGTCACCCCGAACCCTGAAGATGAAGGGGGTTGTAGAAGGAATGGAGGTGGTGGTATTAATAGATCCCGGAGCTACACAAAATTTTATTTCGCAGGTGTTGGTGGAGAAGCTAGGGCTCCCAGTTTCGGCAACTCTTAATTACGGGGTGGTAATTGGGAATGGAAGCCGGTTAAAAGGGGAGGGGATTTGTAAAAGGGTTGTACTGCAATTGGGGACTCTGACAATAGTCGAAGATTATCTTCCTCTCTCGATGAGTAGTACCCATTTGATATTGGGGTTGAAGTGGTTAGTCACGTTAGGGGTGACGGAAGCAGACTGGAGGAAGCCTTCAATTACTCTGACTATGAATGGGCAGCGAATTGAGTTGAGAGGAGACCCAAGTCTGAGCCATGCCTTAGTTTCTTTCAAGACTTTGGTCAAGACAATGCAACCTGAAGATGGGGGAGTGTTACTGGAACTTCATCATCTGGCCGTAAATGAGGACAATGGACCGGACATTGGGAATATGGCTGTCCAAGGGGTGTTAGAGCAATTCCAAGATCTTTTTCTCTCACCTACTGGCCTACCTTCGGAGAGACCTTATGATCACTCAATTCCTTTGAAGCAGGGTACTGAGCCAATCTGAGCAAGACCTTACAGGTATCCTCATGTCCAGAAAGAAGAAATTGAGAAGCTTGTTTTAGAGATGTTATTAGCAAGAATAATTCGAACCAGCAACAGTCCTTTCTCCAGCCCAGTCCTGCTCGTTAAGAAGAAAGACGAAAGTTGGAGATTCTGTGTAGATTATCAGCCTCTCAACAAGGCCACCATTCCAGATAGGTTCCCAATCCCGAACATTGACGAATTGCTGGATGAACTACACAGGGCTACAGTGTTCACCAAGCTCAATTTAAAATCGGGCTATCATCAAATCCGAGTATGGCCACCTGATATCCACAAAACCGCATTTAGGACGGATGAAGGTCATTACGAGTTTGTGGTCATGCCCTTTAGGCTCACGAATGCTCCGGCGACATTCCAGGCATTGATGAATGCCATTTTTAAAGGGATTATTAGAAGGTATGTACTGGTCTTCTTTGATGATATACTCATTTATAGCACCACGATGTCAGAACATCTATCACATCTGCAGGCGGTACTAACCATTCTTCGTGAGAACCATCTTATTGTGAACTATAAGAAATGTTGTTTCGGGCATTCCAAACTGGAATACCTCGGGCATTTGATCTCAGCTGTAGGTGTAGAGGCAGATCCGGATAAATTACGGGTGATGGAAGAGTGGCCTATTCCAAAATCCTCAAAGGAGTTGCATGGCTTCTTAGGAATCACCGGCTACTATCGTCGCTTTTTGAGGGACTATGGCAAGATTGCCGCACCCTTGACTCAGTTGCGACGCAAGGATTGTTTCCAGTGGAATCAGGAGGCTACGGCGGCCGTGGGCAAATTGAAGGCTGCTATGAGACGTGTCCCTATTTTAGCACTTCCTAATTTTTTCATTCCCTTTATGTTGGAAATGGATGCCTCGGGTTACGGATTGGGAGCGGTTCTGTCAAAAAAAGGGAGGCTTGTCGCTTTCTTCAGTCAGGCCATTAAGCACCAGGCACGTCATCGTTTGGTTTATGAACGTGAGTTGATGGGAATAATGTTGGTTGTACAAAAATTGCGTCATTATCTCCTTGGGCGACACTTTATTGTCATGACAGATCAAAGGAGTTTAAAGTTTTTGTTAGAACAACGACAGGTGGTGCCGGATTATCAGAAATGGTTGATCAAGCTACTCGGGTTTGACTTCAAAATCCAGTACAAACCAGGGGTAGAGAATAAAGTGGCTGATGCATCGAGGCTGCCGGTGGGAGAAGAACTTCAGGCCATTTCAGCTCCCATGATTTTAGATTGGAAAGTAATAGCCGAAGCAGTGCAAAATGACGAGAAGCTACAGGAGATAAGTACTCAATTAAAGAAAGATGTCGCTGCAAAGCCAGGATGGACCGTGGACCACGGGGTTCTGAAGTATAAAGGAAGGATTGCATTGCCGCATTCCTTGGATTTAATTTCCACTATGTTGCAGGAGTTTCATGCAAGCCCACTAGGCAGCCACAGGGGGGTTCTTAAAAACTTATAAGAAGTTGGCGAGTGAATTTTTTTGGGAGGGAATGAAAGCAGATATAAAGAACCTCGTGCAATCCTGTCAGGTTT
>CAODLS010933272.1:0-13168 GCA_948243855.1 Flueggea neowawraea | reverse complement strand
GGAAATCGGGTTTGTTCGACGCTTTAAAAGCGTCTGAAACACACCTCACGTACGTCAATCTATGTCTCACGTACGTTAGGGTACCCTGGCGTACATGTATGGACATCTCACGTACGTTATCGGGGCTCAAAATCAATTATGGACACACCAGGCCCGACCTCACGTACGTTAATGTTCATCTCACGTACGTGAATCATCATGAAAACCCAGCACATGTACGTCAATCGTTGAAAACACGTATTCTGTAAAAATAGTGCCTAACATACGTTAGCCTAAAGCTTACGTACGTTAGACTGCCATAACGTGCGTTACATTTGCATCTGCGTGCGTTAGCTGGCTTGTTTCTCCTTTCTTGACTTCTCTTGTTACCAAACTCATTCTGGATCATTTCCAACACTTAAATACATCCAACCTAACATGATTACATCATTCACCATCCATTGGCATTCCCAAAAGTCATCCATATCATATTCAAAAACTATAGGGATCATAATTGAAAAAGTATGGGATATTACACATACCAAGGACAATGAGTTTAAGAAATTTTTGGAGATGTTTAAGAAGAAGCACATGAACATTCCCTTCATATAGGCAAGTGCTCATAGGCTTCATTATGCAAATTTTTTGAATGAGCTTGTCTCTAGAAAAAAGAAGCTTGAGCAGTATGCTATGGTGGCACTTACTGAGCAGTGTAATGTGGTGATATTGAACAAATACACCCCAAATATCAAGGATCCGAAGAGCTTTACAATACCTTGCACCTTTTTTAACTTGGAAAATATTCAATCTTTATGCGATTTGGGTACCTCAGTCAATCTAATGCCATCATCTGTCTACAAGAAGCTCGAGATTGGAGAGTTAGGCCCTACCATTGTGATACTCCAATTAGTAAATCAATCAATCTGGCAACCTCTTGGTAAAGGTAAGGAAGCTTTTATTTCCTACTAATTTTTATGTATTAGATATGGATGATGCATGTGACACCCCTATTATACTTGAGAGACCCTTTTTGGCTACCATGAGAGTTCTTATTGACTTGAGGAAGGGAAAGAGAGTGATTGTATCACCATAGGTAAGTTTGCTCAAGGACAAAAGGTATACTACTTTCCACCCAAGAATCACTTGCTCTCTAACCACCATATTCCAATGTGTGGCCCCTTTAAAATTTCGAAAATTCATTCATGTGGTGCCATTGACGTGGTGCTTAATGATCGTAAAACTATTAAAGTCAATGGTATGAAATTGAAACCATACATGGAATCCACCTTGCGGACTATTTGGCATTCCAAATAGATATAATATCTACGTCCGAAATGACGTTAGACTACTTTTGGTCTGCAATGACGTTAAACTATGCACATCTTTTAATTGATGCATGTTGTTTTGCTTTGAATAAAAGGAGTGGTTTATATCATATTTGCATGGTCACAAACCCTTTATTTATGTTTATGCACTTGTATATACTAATATTTCTTGTGTTGTGCTTAAAATTTGGAGTTATGTACTCAAGGAAAAGGCAAGAACAAGCAATCACCAAAATGGAGAATAGAGAAGCATTCAAATTTTGTGCTTCATATACATTATTTGGCGTTGTCCCCTTTGTTTTATGATTGTGTAGATTGGTTTGAACTTACTTTTGATGAACATTGGGGACAATGCTCAAAAAAAGTGTGGGGGAGTTGTTTAATTTTGGATGCTTATTTGATTGTTTTGGGTATTGCTTGTGTGTTCATTTGAGTTGATTCTTGCTTGATTTGTGCTTGATTTTCATTAAAAAAATTCAAAAATGTTTAGAATGCATTGAACTCATTGTGGATACAATTGATTTTGATTTTTTGAGAGAATTTTGTAGTGTGTAAGTATGCTTTTACCATGCCTATTGAGGAAGCTTTGCTATTCATTAATCTCTTGAACCAATTGTTAGCATTTTTCGGTGGCAAGATTAAGAGTTCTTTAATTAATGACTTTAGTCTATTTTGTGGTGGCATAATAAAAGCTTTCAAACTTGTTCTAAGTGGTTGTATTTGAATGTTTTGATGGTGTAAAATTAGAGTAAGCTTGGCCCTACCATTGAATTAAGTGCTTGAATTGAATGCTTAATTGTTTAAACTTCACTTTTGAGAGTGAACCTTAATTCACTAAATAAGTGTTAATAACACAGGGATCCTTAATTCACTAAATAAATTTCACTTTTAAGAGTGAACCTTAGGGGCAAATGATAAGTACCTCTCATTGATAATAAATAAGTGTTAATAACACAAGGATCCTTAATTCACTAACTCATTTATAACACCCAAAAAGAAGGTGAAGTGAAAAAGAGAAGAAGCACTGAAAGCAAGAATGTTTAAGTAGCCAAGTTTACTCTAAAACAATGCAAATGTGGTTTTGACTTAGCAAGTTGGGAGATTGATCATTGAACTCTTGAAATTGCCACTTCTCAATGTCAATGCTTGGTTTGTGTGATTGATGCATACTCTTTTGATCATGTTATTCGCATACTTGCATTGTGCAACACTTTTTCAACTTGTTTAAATCAATTGTTATTCGTGCCTCGGGCTTTGATTTGATTTGCTTGAGGGCAAGCAAATGAGTAAGTGTGAGGATTTTGACGTATGCTTAATTTACATGATAAATCAAACAATAATTCATACATTTTGGTCCTACAAATCATGCTTTTATAATGAATTTAATACAATGTTTTTTTTATCTTTGTAGGAAGAGAGAAATGTGAAGAAAATGAGTTGAAAATGATGGAGAAATGATGCAAAGTGAAAAGGCTTTGAACCGACTCATGATTAGATGAAGAAATTGACAGAAAAGTGGAGAATAGAGGTGCCACGGTCGTGGCATGAAAATCTAAAGGAAAAGGGAGCCAAAATATGCCATTGCAGTTATGGTTCTTAGTCACGATTGTGGTGGAAGGAAAATAATGTCATTTTGTGGACTTGGCCACCACGCTGTGGCACCCTGAAGGTCAAATAAAAAGTCAATTACAGGAAGAAAAAGCTTATAGAGACCAAGGGGTATTTTGGACAAAGCTCATGTAAGGTTTTTGTGACTTGGAGAAGGAGTATAAATAGGTTTTTGTGACTTGGAGAAGGAGTATAAATCATTAATCTAGATTTTATCATTAATCTAGATTTTCTATGTCAAGAACATTTGAGCTTTAATTGGAAGGAAAGGAAGAGAATTGAATTGCCCAAAGCTTTCTTGCTTAGAATCTTCTTGTAAAAGCTTTTGGGATTTGATTATCTTTCTATTTCTTTATTTGTATGTGGATTTAATGTATCTTCTAATGGATATCAATTTTTTTATGTTTGATTTCAATATGATTGCCTAAATATTTAGTTGGGGTGTAAAGATACAAGCTAAAGATGATGATTTTACTATGCTATTGATTGGGTTTTATGCCTTTTGCTCTATATTTGCATTGTGAGATTAGGATTTGATTTAATGGTTTATTTTAATTGACTATTATTGTGTTTTATGTCCATAATGATGGTTTTAATAAATCTACTTGAAGTATCGAGAGATGAAGGCTAAATGAGGATTGTTTGCATTAAATTTGTGTGGTTTAAGATAGAGATATTTTTATGCCCATAAGGTGTTTGATGAAATTCTCAAGAAGCCTAATGACCCTAATTAACTTAAGTGATGCCGAGAGGACCCTCTTAATTAATGTGGGGATGGTTTAGATGACCTTCAAAGATGCTCCAAACTAACTTCGCAGAGAGAACACTCAACCATAGACACCCTTTCAATGGCTTAGCTAAATTGGATTTTGTAGCCGAATCTTGAAGCCCCAGTGCCTTTTACTTATTGATTTCCTTATTTTATCATATAGTTTTTATTACTTGCATTGCATTTTCTTTGAATTACTAAAAAATTCCAAAACCAAACATGTGTTTATTTGCTTTTATTTTATTTTTTGATCACAATTAATTTATGTTCTCTGAGGATTTGATACTCGAGAAATACTTGAGGGTTAAAAATACATCGAATCTTGTGCACTTTTAAAAAGCCAATCATTGTTACTGTCTTTTAGGAATCCATTTATTGAGTTGTGGTTCCTGATATTTTGCTCATTTTTGTTTAGTGTTTCCATGTTTTTCTCAAATTTAAGTTATGAGTTTTTTGTATTTAAACAACTTGGACAGATGAAATAAAATATCAGTCCTTTGTGCATTCTCTGTTTCATCTGCAGTAATTCCTTTAGAGTGGTATCAGAGATCTCTTCTTTAAAGGACTGTGTCTGAGAAAAATTTATCTTGCAAATCTTTCTTTCTTCAATGGATTAATCAAAAACTCCATTTACTGCTTTGGCACCACCTATCTTCAATAGTGAAGGTTATCATGTTTGGGGAGTTAGGATGGAAGCTCATCTGGAGGCAAATGATCTATGAGAGGCTGTTGAGGAGTACAAAGTTCCTCCATTACTTACAAACCCAACCATGGCGCAAATTAAGAATCACAAGGAGAAGAAATCAAGGAAGCCAAAGGCAAGAGCTACACTATTTGTTGTTGTCTCACATGAAATCTTTGTCAGAATTATGACAACGAAATCAGCTTTCGAGGTCTATAATTTCTTAAAGAAGGAGTTTGAAGGAGACGAGAGGATAAATGGAATGAAAATTCAGAACTTGATAAGAGAATTTTAGCTTCAAAATATGAAGGATTCAGAGATTGTAAGGGAGTGTTCTAACAAATTGATCAGCATAGTCAACAAAGTAAGGTTGCTTGACTCTGAATTTCTTGATTCTAAATTAGTTCAAAAAATCTTGTAACTATTCCTGAAAGGTTCGTAGCAACCATTTCTTCACTAGAAAATTCTAAAGATCTGTCAATGGTTAGCTTGGTAGAGCTGTTGAACACCTTGTAGGCACAGAAGTAGAGAAGGCTTATGAGGTCTAAAGGATCTATTGAAGGTGCATTACCTACAAAGGTTCAGCCAAACCAAAAAGGAAAAGGGAAGAAAAACAAGAAGAATAATTTTAATTCTCTTAGCACCAGTGGGGCAACAAAATCTGATTTTCCTTCTTGCAAGCATTGTGGAAGGAAGAATCATTCATCTCTCAACTGCTTGAGAAGGTCAGATGTTCAGTGTATAAACTATCAAAAAGATGGGGCATCGTAAAAAAATTTGCAAGAGCCATTCTCAACAAAGAACGTGACTCGAGTCAATGTGCAGCAAAAGAATGTTGCCCAAGTTGCGAACCAGCATGAAGCGAAAGAGAAAATTTTTGTAGCAACATGTTTTGCAACCAGTAGCTCCAACAAAAAATGGCTCAAAGATAGCGATTGTACCAAGCACATGATGTTTGATCGTCATCTCTTTAAAGACTTCAATACATCAGTAAGTTCCAAGGTGAAAATTGGCAATGGTGACTACATTGTTGATAAAGGAAAAGGGACTTTGATACATCAATACATTGATAGCCATTGAGAGTTTTTCGGGTACAAAAGTTGTTAAAGATGTATTATTTGTGCCTGACATTAACCAAAATTTGCTAAGTATAGGGCAACTGATTGAAAATGATTTAAGGTTTGAAGACAACAAATGCTTAATCAAAGATGCAATAGGAGAAGAGGTGTTCAAGATCAAAATGAAAGGCAAAAGCTTTTCCCTATATCCATTGTAAGAGGAGCAAGCAGCCTACTCCACAGTTTCTAGCATCACATATTCTTGTCACAAAATATTAGGCCATTTCCACCATGCTGCAATACTGAACTAACAAAGTAAAGAGCTAGCTCAAGACCTACCTCAATTGAAATCAAAATTGCAAGGTTGAAAAGCTTGTCAATATGGCAAGCAAGCAAGACTTCCATTCCAAAAATCTTCTTGGAGAGCAACAAAGAAGTTACAACTAATCCACATTGATCTGGCAGGACCTCAAAGAACTCCTTCACTTAACGGAAGTAAATATTACATAATCTTTGTTGATGATTACACTTGTATGTGCTGGATTTATTTTTTTAAGATTTAAATCTGAATTTACAGGCATCTTCTAGAGATTTAAGTAATGGATTGAGAATCAAAATGGCTATACCATTCAAATGTTGAGGTCTGATAATGGCAAGGAGTATACCTCACATCAATTCAATAAATTTTGCAAGGAAGCTGATATTGAGCATGAACTGTCAGTATTGTACACTCAACAGTAAAATGGAGTTAATGAAAGGAAGAACAGAACCATCTTTGAGATGGCAAGGTGCAAGATAAAAATTTGCCAAAGGAGTATTGGGCAGAAGCAACAAATACTGCTATATTCTTGTTGAACATGGTTCCTATAAAGTTGTTACTGGGAACACTCCTTTTGAGGCATGGTATGGGTTGAAACCAAATCTGAAAAATCTTAAAATATTTGGTTGCTTGTGTTTTAATCACGTGACGTCGGTCAAACGGGACAAACTTGACAAGATGGTTGAAGCTGGTATCTTCATAGGCTTCCACCAAAGCGTGTAGATTTTTTCAGCCACAAACTTAAAAGATTCTGATCAACAAAGATGTAGTGTTCATGGAGGATGAAAAGTGGTACTGGAATTCAGAAAATGAAAGAGGAAACACACCTGCCAATTTACAGCCCAACGAAGATGATGTTGATGATCAACCTGTCAGAGGAACGAGACCACTTGATGACATATTTGCAAGTTACAATGTAGAAAAATGGCTTTCAGCTATGAAAGAGGAGTTGAGCATGATCGAGAAGAATAACATATGGAAGCTTGTAGAAATACCTTTAGACAGAAAGGTCATTGGATTTAAATGGGTTTTCAAAACAAAACTCAATGTTGATGGGTCAGTAAACAAGTATAAAGCCAGGCTTGTTGTGAAGGGATATGCATAGGTATTGAGTGGATTTTTCATATACTTTTGCTCCTGTAGCCATGCTTGATACTATTTTATTGCTTCTAGCTATGATAGCTCAAAAGGGCTAGAAAGTTTTACAATTAGATTTAAACTCTGCTTTTTAAAATGGCTTCTTGAAAGAGGAGATATTTGTAAAACAACCTGATAATCTTGTTATGCAAGGCCAAGAAGACAAATTCTATATATGGCATTAAACAGGCTCCAAGAGCCTGGTACAGCCGGATTGATGATCATTTGATTAGCTTAGGCTTCAATAAAAGCTTAAGTGAGGCTACTCTGTATGTAAGATGTGAAGGCACTAACATTATCATTGTTTCTATTTTTGTTGATGATCTTTGATGATCTTTTGATCACAAGAAACAATCCAGAACTTATTGATGAGTTCAAGTCTGAAATGCTTAAGGAATTTGAGATGACAGACTTGGGATTGATGACTTATTTTCTTGGTCTAGAAGTGAGGCAGCAAAGGAATGAGATTTTCATCAGTCAATGAAAATATGCCAAGGAGATTTCGAAGAAATTTCATATGGAGAGTTGCAAGGCGATAGAAACTCCTATGTAAGCAAAAATAGTGTTTTGTAAAGATGATGAAGCTGCCAAAATGGAAGAAAAACTCTACAAAAGCATGATTTGTTGTCTCATGTACCTCACAGCTTCTAGACCTGATAGCATTCATGTTGTAAGTCTTCCTTCCAGGTTTATGCATTGAGCAATGAAAAGCACATGCAGACTTCCAAGAGAATTCTCAGATATATCAAAAGGATTGTTGATTATGGGATCAAGTATGCTAAAAGTGACCAACTTCAACTGGTTGGTTTTTTTACAGTGATTATGGAGGTTTAGTTGATGATATGAAGAGCACAACTAGTTACTGTTTCAGCCTTGGTTCAGGTATGATCAGTTGGTGTTCAAAGAAGTAAGAGATTGTTGCTCAAAGTACTGCAGAAGCTAAATTTGTTGTTGCAACTGCCGCAACAAATCAAGCCATCTGGTTGAGGAAAATACTTCAAGATCTGTGTTTGGATCAGCAAAAGGCCACATAAATCTTTGTTGACAATCAACCTTCAATCTCAATTTCCTCAAGCCCAATGTTTCATGGCAAGACAAAGCATTTCAAGATTAAATTTTAATTCTCAATAGAAATTCAGAAAGAAGGTGAAGTCAATTGATTTATTGCAAATCAGAAGAATAGATTGTTGATATATTTACCAAAGCTTTATTTAGAAACAAGTTTGAAGAACTAAAGTTCAATATGGGAGTTTGCAGCTTCAAAGGCAAGGAGGAGCATGAGAATTGTGCCTTAGAAACTGTTAGACTTACTGTTGAATATGTCAAAACTTTTGTAGAATGAGTCCAGCTGTAAAGACCAAGTCTTTAGCTTAAATCTTGTTGTTTGTTACTGTCTTTTAGGAATCCATACTGATTTGTGGTTCTTGATAGTTTGCTCATTTTTGTTGTGTTTCCATGTTTTTCTCAAGTTTCAATTATGAGTTTTTTTGTATTTAAACAACTTGGACAGATGAAATAAAATATCATTCCTATGTCCATTCTCTGTTGCATCTGAAGTAACTTTATTTCCTTCGGTGATCTTGTTGATGGGAAGTTGCAACAGACTTTTTGGCATTTTTTTGGCAGCTTGTTACTTGGGAGATTTGGAAGGCCAAGAATAGAAGAATTTGCAACGATGAGCTATCGTCTGCATGCAGAGGACATTTTATTTGGTTGTTTTTGTTTGTTGTTTATTCGATTAAATGTCGGCACATATCTTTTGCATTTTTAGGATATCATGTATAGAGGTATTCAGAGACCTTCTTCTCCTGAAATCCTTTGTAACATTGTTGATCTTTTAGTGATGCCCTTGTGCCTGTGATGGTAACCTATAAAGCAGGTCTCTCATCGTACGAAGAAACCACTGTGAAATATTTTGTCCAGCCACTGTTTCGGTGGCTGAGACCTTAATAAAATTTATATTACTGATAAAAAAAGCAATAGTATGTCCTAAAACTATTATTGATGGTTTATGGCTACGGAATTAATTTCACAACTTAGAATTGTCGACTATATGGCCAAGTCTTTGAAAATTATGACTATTTCATAGCAGTCTTCGTTTAGGAAACAACAAGTGTTGAAAGACTGCTAACAAACAAAAATCAAATACTTGGTCGTCAAAGAAGAAATTTAGAAATTTAGAAACAGGTTTTCAACTGATCATAACATTAGCACCAATTTTATGATTGCAATACCTTCAGCCATCTGAACCAAATTCAATGTCTAAGAGATTAAAATTAGATAAAATGCATATAGATGAGGTTTTTATAATAAAAGATTAAAGACTAGGATTTTTGATAAATACTTAAAGACTAGGCTCGGTTGATGTAATTATAAATTGGGGAAAGAAAATTTTAATTTTTTCGAAACATATATTTAATAATATGAACGGTATTTTTTAAAAAACTGAATAATATGGACGGTTTTACATCTCAATTTTTAAAATTATAAATTACTTGCAAAATATTGAATTCAGTGATAATATTCAACGATGAAATATTGGTCTATATATAAACGAGTATCCCAGTACTTATCAAAATAAATAAATAAACGAGTATCCTCTCAAGCCTGAGATTTTTTTCATTCAAAGTTTCGGAAAATTCTTTGTTACGCTTGGTATATGACTAATAAAAAGAGAGAATTTTCATCTGAACCCAATCTGGCTAAAAATTCTCTCTTTTTATTGGTTCTGTCTATGGCATAGTATAGCCAAGAATTTTTTCAAAGTTTCAATAGTCTCATTGGACATTATTTTTTTCTCAAATGAAATAGTCAACAAAATAGTGACTGGTCAAAACATGAGAATAATGGATGCGATATCAATATAAAATAAAAAAGAAAACTTTGTAGTTTTGGTCAACATGCACAATTGGAAGACCAAATCACTGACGTGAACAAAATTGTTGAAGATTATCACTATATAACCATTTTAGTCGAGTATACAAACCAAGTTCAGATAAAGTATACTATCATATAAGCATTGAAGAGAGTTTAGAATTGTTTAGTATACAACCAAGTTCGAGTTAATAAGCAGAAGATATTCAAATATGGAGAAGACATCAACTAGTAGTGCTGTTTACATGTTTTAAAGTACCTCCTTTTTCGTTGAAAATTTTAAGGCTGTTCTTAGGTATTTGGGATTCGAAAATGAAACCCAAAAATTTTGGTCTAGTTTTGAGCCAAATAATGATGGCGAGATGGGTGAAGTAACTTCTCAAAAATCGGAATCAATCACAGAAACAAGTGGAGTTAAGCTGAAAACAGATCGACTGACAACGATAAGTGTTAGGAGTTTGCCTTCAAGATCACCACCAAGCAGTGGACGACCAGGCTAAACAAATTAATATGGTTCGAACTTGGGATCAATTGATCAACAACGCTGTCATACCTGAGTAATCCAAAAGTTACTAGAGTCCCATATATATGTCACTTTTGATGAATTGTCTTTTTGTAGATTGGTTGATGTTGAATAGTTGTAATAATAAAAAAAAGTTTGTAGAATACACGATTCAATCATATTCAGCATTTTTTTTATCAACAGAGATATGTTTTCAATCATATCATAAGAAGTGGTTTAAAAAGCAGGAAAAATATGCACTACTCGAGGCATTTTCGGGACATACTTAAGACTACGACACCAAGAAAAGCGGAAACCTCCAAATACAAAATGCTCAATCATATAAATTGCATTTCTTACAGTAGCGGCTAATGACCTAGACGTGTTCTCAATATTTTCCTTTTTCCCGTTTGCCCATGCACCTCGTCATGCAAGCAATTTATACGGCTTCATAGTTCATATATACTGGATTGATTGGAGATACTGTCTTCTCTGTCATCAAGATATGACTATGGCAAAAGTGGTAAAATATTTGCGCTTATGATACATGTGAATCTGGGAAGTCAAATGATACATAATATATACATACATATATATTATGCATGTATATATATTATTTATGTATATATATACATACATAATATATATGTATAGTATAGGCTAAAAATTAACTACCCATGAGAGATAGTTCAGTAGATAAACAAATAAAACTTATAAGCTATATTTCGATCTCAAATTTTATTTCACAAAAGGTAAAAGTGAACTCTAAAGAAAGAAATTGGATACTCTTAGAGGTAGTTTAGTTATGAAAAAGTGCAGTGAGAAATTGTAACTTCTAAAAATACTAAAATATTTATGTTGACTTGAGATTAACTTTAAAATCAAAAGAACTTAAAGTTACAATGACTACTTTCTTTCTCCACAGATAAATCGTTAATTTAAAAAAATAAAAATAAGTCCCAAATTTTATAGCCACGATTAATCTCTTGCTTGAATACATCTGTGTAAGTGGCAATTACATTTCTTGTGCTTGCATAATGGGACAATGGCATATCAACAACACTCTAGTTTTTTTTTATTTTGATAAGTAACACTTAAAATATATATTAAATAAATTAAAATTCCTTCCAATTATTTCTTTTTAAAATATCTATTAAATCGAAAAAAGATCAATCAATTAGTCATGTTTATCAACATAAAAACAAATTGCATATAAAAATATATCAAGACCATCTCATAACCACCCAACTGAATTTGAGCTCAATCAAATATTTTCAACAACACAAGGACAACAACTATCAACAAAAGAATATTTCTAAAGCTTTAATTCAATCATTTTACGATAAAAAAAAAGTGCTTAATTAATTCGTTCTCTATCACAAAATATTAGTTTTTTTATATGCTGCCTCTTACAAATAATGACAAGCAATTCTGGTCAAAAAATAAGCCCTCATGGCACATGCGATGACAATTGAAAACAGAAAGAAGGGATCATATGTCGAGACATTCACTTATTTAAAGAACCATGTAATTCACATGGACGACATTATTTAAATGACATTGACTTATGTACCATTATAACACAGTGCATTCAAGAGATCTATTTAAGTTGACTGATCGATGCAACGTCGAACCAACAAATAGAGAAAGAAGAAGATCAATTAGAAGTAAGATTGACGCTCAAGTAAGATGGAGAAGCCAACAATGGAAGAGAGGACTCAAGAAAGTGCTAGTGTTGTTTACATTCTCTCTTATAGTACCTCTTTTTTGTTCACACCATTTTTAAGCCTGTGTTTAGGTATTTTGGATTTGAAAGAGACAACCATGTTGGCGAAGTTGGTGAAGAAAGTCTTCAAGAATCCTATTTTGAGACTGAAATGAACAGATCAGCCGATGTTGTTTTTGTGGTAACCTCTCTTTCTATATCTACACATCGTATAGTAAAAAAATTGGAAAAACTATTAAAGATATTAAAGATACTTTTATTGTATCATTCATGTAGTGGAAAGTTGTGTTATTATAAGAAAAAACTTATGCTTCAAAAAATTATTTCACTTACACTTAAATTTTTCTACCAAAAGATAAAACTTTGAATATAAGCTATGACAGTTATTAAGTATTAGATTGGAAGAAATCGTTATAATTTTTAAGTGACTTTCTAATTTCTATATATTTGTTATAAGATTTCCTCTTATGTTTGATTGTAAGATGTGGAATGTGCAGGAAGATCCAGCAATAACGATAAGTGCTAAGAGTTTGTCTTAAACTCGATCAATAAGCAGTGGAACACCTGGGCAAACATATTAGTTTGCCTTCACCTCTTGCTTATTAAATCTTTATGCCCACTTATTAGCCATAGCCATGATTATGTCCGTTAGTTCCTTGTACTCTTTAAGTATAATTTATAATTATAGTAGTTCACTGATTAGCCATAGAACTTAATTAATCATTATGTATGATTTTTTTTCTTTTAATCTCGGTTGATAGCCTTGCGTACTATTCTACTGTTATTTGTTAATAATAATTGTTTGCGGTAAAAATATTGCGTCGCGGGCTCATTGGGCTGGGTTAAATAGTGAACCGAACCCAATCCTAAATAGTCGGTCTAAGTGTATAGAAAAGTGAGAATCACGGTCTTTAACAACTTAGAAAATTAATTTTTAAAAATTACATGTCAAAAAACAAATTTACAAAATCATTCCTAGGAAAACTTATTTCTAAAATTGTTATTTTTTGATCTTCACATATCTCGACAGAGGTCTTGGTCTTCAGGAGTCTCCATTGGTCTCTAGTGACTCTAGGGAATCTCCATTGGAAGTCTTGGTCTCCAAGAGTCTCCACTAGAAGTCTTCAGAGGTCTCCACTTGAGATCTCTAATGGTCTTTAGGGTCTCTACTAGTGATCTCTAGAGATCT
>CAODLS010933127.1:0-13449 GCA_948243855.1 Flueggea neowawraea | reverse complement strand
TCTCTCTCTCTCTCTTCTCTCTCCTCTCTCGGTTTTCTCTCCTCTTTTCTCCTCCCTTTCTCTCTCTCAGCTTCGTGTCTTCTTCCCTTCATCTATCATTTCATCACCTTGGCTCGATCTCTTTTTCTCTCATTGGTTAGGTTTGATTGGATGTTTCTCGCCGAACTCCTCTCTTCGACGCTTTGTTCATTGTCTCGCGAGCGATAGTGGAGTGCGATGTGACAGCAGTGGTGGAGTGCACCTTGGTGTGAGCAGTGACTAGGGTAAAAAAACACTAGCTGCTCCTTTTTTCTAATTTTTTGAAAATTACTTAAATGCCCTTGGTTTTAAAAAATAATAAAAAAAAGTCTTTGTATTTTATTATTGAATGTGAAAAAAAACTTGAAAATTTTTTGTTTGTTCAAATTATTTTGCTGATTTTAATTAATTTTTATTCAAATTAATTTTCTATAAGGGTGAATTTTTTGAATTATTTTGATTTCATGTAGGGACAGATGCATTTGGATACTCGGGAATACATTCGGATGCATGTGGATACGTTTCGATACTAAAAAATTATATAAAAATTAAATTTAGGATACATTTGGATACTAAAAAAATTATATAAAAAATTTAGATCTGGATACATTTTGGAGAGTATCAAAAAAATTGTAAAAATTATATTAAAAATTGTAATTTTGATGCATTTAATTTTAAAAATATTATATCAAAAAAAATTAAATCAAATTTTATATAAAAAAATATGATTGGAGACATTTGGATATATATTGATACAACTGGATATATTTTGAAATCATTGGATACATTCTAAAAGATCAGATGTTTTTTATTTGAAATTTATCTTTTTTACTAAAAAAAATAATTTCTCTAGAAAATATCCCATTTTTGCTATAATATATTTTTCAAATTTATTTTTTTATCTGATATTTTTTATATTTAAAAATTTATATGACATTTATCAAAGTATAAATTTTAATTTGGTTTTTAATGTTCTATAAATGTTAAAATTTCCCCATAATTAACTCTTCAGTCACAACCATGCCCAGGCCCATTTGACCTTCGAGATCTTCACTGCTCTCAGGCCCATTTTCTGGATCAAGGACAACGTCAGGGCGGCACATCGCGAAGTTACCAGATTAACTTATTCCCAGTCGGAGTCGCATCCAACATTGGGAAGAGAGAAGAAGAAATGGCAGGAGTACATGGAGAGGGCATCACTTACAAGGGACTGACTTTGCGATGGCATGTCGTCACCGGAAAGGGGCTTTGTGCCGTCATGTGGTGAGTTTTCCCCTCTTTCTTTAGAGCCCCATTGTTGATTGATTATTTTGTTGAATCTTGATGACCATTACTTCGTTGCAGCATATTTTTGTTTAAATGTCTAATTGTTATGCTTTTTGACGCTGATCTGCTTCCAATTGTTTTATTAATGAAAGGCAGCTTGCCGAGTTCAAAAGTTCTTTTTTATCATTCATCGTTTTGGCATCCCCACCAGTTAAGATTTTGTCATCCGATGCATTAGTGTAAACTTATAGCTTTTTGGGTTGTGAGGATTGATTAGAAATGCAAAGGTTTCAAATTGATTGGTGGATTTTCCTGATTAGGGATTCACTCGTGTGACTATATTGCGACAGTTGATGACGATAACTTGCTGCCATCTTTTGGTCATTTCACATAGAATTCAGTCGAATGATTAATTTTTAGCTTCTTTCAAGAGTATTAGAGAAGAAAGTGCACCCTTTTTTTCATATTAAAGAAGAGGCTCAATGTTTAGTGACATGGCAAAATGACGGATCGTCCCTCATTGTTTTGCAAACTGGAGTAAACCATACATTTTATCTGGGGGAAGCCTGAAGTAATGAAGACCTATGGTAAGAAAATAAGCTTGATGTGGTAGCCAATCCGCGATAGCATTACCTTCTTTGAGAGTATGGTTGAATTTAACTGACAATTGCCTTCGAAGCATCTGTTTAATGGATTGAACTAGAGGCCAGCAAGACTTCACATTATGGTTGATTCCCTGGACATGATCTAGGACCATCAAATTATCACAATCGACAAACACATTCCTCCATTCTTTAAGCATTAGGCAAACCAACATCATGCCTTAAGACCTTTGAATTTTGTTAACTGTAGCCTTAATAACTCCCAGCTTGCGCGGGGTTACACCTTGCAATATCTGCTGGTTCCTCCATTTTCGGAGGAGCCAGTAAGTGACTCCAACTACAGTAGACAATGAGTGGCCGTGAACAGAGTTTCGGGTTTTAGAGCACAAATGCAATGTGCACATTGGAGTTTTTCTACTAAGTGAAAATTCTATTACAATGTGGGTCTATCACCTGTGAATATTCATAAATGGTTATTTTAATGAAGTTAAGTGAAAATGGTACCTGGAAGATTGAAATTAAACTGTGACGCGTCAACATTTGCGGATCATAACTGTACTGGGCTTGCTTGGATACTTAGTGATCAAGACGGAAACTTTAGAGGAGCTGCTGCGAGGAGGATTAATGGTGGTCTTCAGCGGTAAAGTCTCAGAAATTATTGCTCTTCGGGATTCATTGATCTGGTTACAGTCTCGTCACACTGGAAACGTGTATATAGAGGTGGATGCACGATCTGTTGCTACGGCCTTCACTTCTGTTACAGCTGGAAATTCTATTTCCAGTTCCTTTTAGAGGATTGCAAAGTTTTGATTTCTTATATGGTCGGCATTTCAATTAGCCATGTCCGGAAGGCTGCGAATTGTTCTGTTCATTCTTTGGCACGAGCAGTGAATTCCTTGCCAAACTTCATTGAATGGGAAGAATTTAGTGCCCCTGAGTTTCTTACTGATGTACAGAATTTTGATTTACTGCAATAAACTCTCACTAGATTTTATTTCAAAAATTAAGTTATTGATGCATAATGACATTTTTCAATTGACCCAGCAATGCATTTGTCATTCTTCTCAGTTCTCACGTCACTCACTGTCTTATTAATGGATGTTTAATTCGTTGTTTCAGGTTTTGGGTTCTTTAAAGGGCTAAGCAAGATGGGCCTGTGGTATTGGTAAGAGTTTATTCTTATTGAGCTCCCTCATGTTTCTTTTTTTTTTAATAGTTTCTTTATATGTTTCAATTGACTTTCACAAATGTCTTGGAGGGTTGGCGGCATCCTTAGGAAGGTCATGGTCATGGTGGTGACCATGGGCATCCTAATGCCATCATTCATTGAATTCCATCGTCATTATATCTAGCTACTGAATGAGCCAAGCGAAAGTTAATTGTACATTTTCCAAATTAATGATTGGGCATAGTAGAGAATTAGAGATTATGATGCTTCATACATAAAATACTTTGCAATTACCATTTGGTCTAGACTATTTTTTGCGTTTTTCTGCTAACGGCAAATATTTTTCTCTCCACACTAACTCTTTTTTTCCTTAAAGAATAATTATTTGGATTGCCATTGGAATAATATATGCAGATGTGTTTGTTGTGGAGACTAGATGAATGGCTGTACAAAAAATTATTTGTTGATTTTTATTTTTTATTCTTTGTACGTTCTGTGGTTGCAAGTCTAAAAAGACGGGGTAGGATGGAAATTTTGTATTGATATAGAAATGCTTGCACAGAACTGCATTGTGGCTTTCAATATTGCACTGGGATTTCTTTATTTCTTCAAGTTAAGAAAATTATTTTGAACCCTTAATTTCAAAGCCATGGATTTGTTAAGAGTGTAGATAGCATTATGCTTGTCATTGCTTGCCTTTGCGGTTACTGGTATTGACAAGTAAGTGTTTAAGTTATTCATTTTGAGCTAGTGTTTCATGAAATTTACATTCATAATAACTGATGAACTGGAGGATCATATTTGTTGCATGAATTGCATGAATCTCATTCAACACTGGAGCAAAAGAAGGACGAAAGTTTGCTATTATCATATTTTTTTTGTTCTGAACCCGAATCGCTTGCTTATTTCTTCCATCCAATAATGTGACTGCAAAAGAGATTGTAATTGGCATAATGCTGACACCTCATTTTAGACTGCTAGTTTGTATTATAGATTTGAGGTTCCGTTTGTATCTATTTGCCTTGACATGTGCAACAACTGGTCTTTGTGAAATCTCCATGGAATTGAAAGGTCGAAAACCTGCTTCTTTATCTTTAATCTATTAATTAGTCTGTTTTATTCCACCCTTCGTGCAGGATTGACTATTTTTGGCACGATAACAAGATTATAGTCTACAATATCATGACATGATATGAGTAATCCAAATTCTATTTTTATTGTGTTTATATTATGTATAATCATTGCTCATTTTAATAACACATTCGTGAACACAAATTGATACCTCTTGTTGTTTTGTCTATGTGATTCACAGTAATAATTTTTCCTTGATGTCGATGATTGGAACATCTTAGCTTAATTAGAAAAGTTGAAAGCTTGACATTTATCTGCAATCGGGCCGAGGACAGGGTCCATGTAGGCTATGTTTACATAAGGCAGACCGTTTTGTCTACCAGAATCGATCACTAACGTCTAACAAGCAACATGAACAAAGAGCACAAATTCTCTTAAAAATAAAAGAAAGTGTAATTCCCTGGATTTATAGGCATTATAAGCCAATAAGTCGGAAATTATTTTTAAATTGTCAGCACACATGGATGTCACCCTGTAATGACGAGGTTGAGATTTGAGATTTGCAGATACATGCATGTAAGCACTCCATTTGTATGATTGAGAACTGGAGCGAAAACAAATCCAACATAAACAAAGTATTGGATCATACTGTCATTTGGAAGCATAGTTCATGGTTTCCCCAGAATAGTGGCTAGACTGGCATGTCTCAAGCGCAACAAGACCATTAGACCAAACAATACAAAAGATTCAGTGTGCAGGTAGATCGGAAGTGGCTGGGCACGACTGAAGGATTCCAATGGGGAATTTTCTTCCGTTTACGTAGTAGTGGTTTATCAGTGTGTCGGGTGCTGCGAGACGATTAATGGACAAGGGTAGCGATGAATCCATTATTAATCACAAGTGGCCATGCCAAATGTCTTAAACATTTTCAGGATGTACGAGACGCTGATGTAATGGACCAAACGCTGACTCCAATATATTCCATAATCAGCGTGCATGCATTCACACACCTGATGAAAAAACGTGTGAAATGTAGTAGATGGCAACGAATTCTTTGTCCATAGCTGAAGAGGGGACAAAGAGAACTTGATAAAGAAGATTGCAGAAGTTTCTAAAACATCTACAACCTATTTATCCAATGCCAAGGAAATAATTTGGAATCACAATAACACATCCTTTATGGGGCATGCAATTATGCAAGGATTAATCTTGATAAAAAAAAATTCAAGCCTATCACTTCCTAAATTGACCAAAATCTCGACATCGTATATACCTGGAATACTATTTTTGATTTTTTTTTAATTTTTTGGATAATAATAAATCCAATATTTAGATGTAACAAATTTAATATATATAGAACATAGCGTAATGCTTTTTTATGGTTTTGACATTGATGTCCCTTTGTTTTCAATGTTACGAAAATTAGAAAGGAAACCAATTCATTCATTAATTTGTGCACATAGTAGATCGAATCTAGCAACGATTTTTTTTTGGGCTGAAAATAACCACACACTATTATGTCGATCCTATTAGACTGATTTTATAAAAGTGGCATTACACGCTTATCTGCTGAGCTACACTGACTGGCTCTATAGATGTACAAGGGGATAATTATTATTCCAAATGGGCAAATGAACCTTTTTTTTTTTGGAATTCAGCAAGAACTTTTAAGTGGGTAAGAACATCCTGGCACTATTCATTCATTGAGGAAAAGAGGATAAATGATAGAAATATTCAAAACTTTACTTCAAAGAATAAATTAATGAAAATATATCAGTTAAGTTAAGAACTCTACAAATTTCAAAAGAACCTTACGAAACAGTAATTAAGTTCTACATACAGCATCGGCAACATTCAAACCCCATCAAATTCAGGGATAAAATTGCCAAGTCGATCTCAATTCATGTAAATTTACATTAATGACTTAATTGGTTAGAATGTTGAGAAGTGAAACCCTAGTTTGGATTAAGCGCCTAAACATGCGCTCCAGTTCAACTTCAAGATCTTCAATGGCAATCTCCACCGCCTCCAGTCTTTTATTTGCACTATCAAGCGCCGTTTCGTCGCAAAAATCATACAAACTGCGCCTCCCACTTGACCTCAACAACTTGGACTTCAAAGACGACCTTTTTGCTGGTTTTTCATCCAGCCATGGTATTGAAATAAGAGACAACAAAGACTCCACAATGGAGATAGTTGTGACTCTCACTTCACTCAATACTTTCACCACAACCGTAAGGTTGTGACCGACCGGTGACACGTCGGAGATCACCGATTTGCTTTGCATTCCCTTCAATGACCTTAAACGTTTAAGGGTTTCTTTTTTCAGCTTCTTCCTATAGTGATTGCAGGCTTCGATTTTAGTGTAATTAATGTTCGGCTCCCTAATCGTGACTCTTCGTAACGTGAACTGTAGGTCTGAGAGATGTTCTTCAACGAGCAGAAGAACATCTCGAGAAATCCCACAAACATCCAACATTCTTAGTGATGCTTCTGAAACTTCATAAACATAATTTCTCTTGCTTTGCATCGACAATCACTTGTTGGAATTCTGGTGAGTGGAGAAGGCCATTAGCGGAGTTGTGTAATTCTCTTGGAGCACTGAAGTCAGGTAGTGACATAATTTTCTCGTACAATTAGCAGAAACAAAGTTTTTTTTGTGTGTGTGTACGTGTGTGATCCTTGAAGAGGCTATTAGAGGATAAAAATCAATTTGACAGGCTGAGACCAATCGATGGTCAGTCCACACATATATAGAAGCCTAGTTAAGGAGAGGTTGCGCTAAATTAGATCTCTAAGTCTAGCTTGCTGTAAGGAATTGGGATTGCCTGGAGAAGGAAGGACAAAGAGTATGTTTCGAGGAAGGTACGTACGGAATCGGATTAGAAGGAGAGTGGTTGGAGTAATGAGATGATGTGGTTGGGTGATTTAGACTGATATTGTAAGATATGCATGCACGGGAGTGTAGGTGCCAGCCTGTGTTCAAGCATTACATAACTAGACAAAAATGTTGTCAAATGAAAGCTTAATTATATATTATCAACACTGATGTTTTTAGTACAACTGTAGATGCTTCTGTTTTCTCTGGACTCAACATGATCAGATCCTAGATTTAAGATTCCAGATCTAGTTCCAGTACTGAGGAATTTCCTAGAAATTCTTGTGAAGGTTCCATGACATGTCAAGCTTCAAGTTTTTTTTTTCCGAGCAGGTGTTTAGGAATTATATCCAACAGGTCTAGTTGGTTGTGAAGAAATGAAAGTATTTGTCATATAAATACAAGTGAGAACGGAAAAATTAATGAACATGCATGTCTCATCAGTATAATAAGAAATTTTTACCTACATTTGGTGTACGATCTCGTTCATACACCAAACCAATTAGAATCCTTAAAACATGTTCTCAAACTGAGTTAGAGTAAGTCTAGTGATCTATATATCATATTCTTATCAGTTTGGTGGATAAATATAATCATACACTAAGTGTAGTTAAGAATTTTTCATATTCTTCAACCTTCACTCTCCTTTTCCTTTTAATTTGTTAATCTGTTCAATGTAATTCAGTAGTTGTTAATGGAACATAAACAACACGGTTCCTGGTTTTCTTTTATCCGTGCATCTTCTTATTCTGCTCTTATATTATTTTCCTTCTTCGTTTTCTTTTGTTGAACAAACATTAGAACTAGTTCCACCGTTTCTGGAGCTGGATCTGTACTTGAAATTCGTCGCGGTATTACTACTATTAAAATTCATTCATAATCATATCAATATAACAACTATTAAAATGTAAACTTCAAATCAGTTATCAGTGAAATTTGAAGTTTTCAACTATTTACGCACCGAATTAACTTTTTCAGAACTTTTATTTGATTGATATCAAGTTAGCTATATAATAATGTTCAAACCAACTACAAAAGATTAAACTCAAACCCATGGAAAAGAGAAGTGAGTTTCCTTATTTGTCAACTGCAAACTATTTTCTCTCCAACCTCTAAAAAAATTCCAAGCGATTTGTTGACTATCTTATTGCAGTTGCTGCCAATTCAGCCGACAGTCATCTCTATCTATTGGCTTTAGCATTGTATTAGTCTTTACTAATCAGCAGGGTATTAATTATATCCATTCCTATGATCTACCAACCTTATCTTGAATGCTTGATCAGACCTGTTTGTCTTCCGTCACAAAACGTCTATCAGTTTTCAAATCTCAACATCACCTTTAAAGACTCCTCCTTGCATTTTTCTTGATCCTAATTAACCTGCTGTCTTCCATAACCTTAATTGATTGGTATCGTACATGAAGGTATATATCAAAATTTTTACATTGAAGTTGAATGTGCCACTATATGCTTATTAAATTTTCAATTGGCAAGACCGAGTGTTGTGGGACATAGTTAATCGGAACTCCACATATACGATTGAGAGCCCAATTACGGCTAATTACAATTAGAAATATCTATTTGTTGATATCTGGTTTAGTTCGTACCCTTTCAGTTTAGGCATTGGTTGGTAATAATTGCGGATATAAGACAAAAATGCAGTGTTGGAGAAAATTAGAGTCTGTTTAGTTAAAAAAATTCATTGTTTTTTAAAAAACAAAAATAGAAAAAGAAAATTTTTGTTTATAGAAAACTAGAATTTTTCATTGAAATAAAATAGAAACAAGATAAAAAATAAAAAACATAAAATTATTTTTTCAATTATATATAGCCTTAAATTTTTGTTCAGTATTTAATTTTAATTTTTAGGGAATAACTTGTTAGGAAGAGTTGGAAAAGAAAGTTTCTTGACCATTGAAAATTGTGATAGAATGTTCGGGGCTCTTGTTTCTTAATTAGTTAAAAGTTTAATTTTAAGACTTAAGAAGTTCTAAAAAGTATCCTCAAGAAGAGTTTTGCTCTTTAAGATATTATGATTCTAATAAGCATTTAACAACTATATTTAGATATTAGGTGTGTTAGAAAAAGCGGCACACCTATAACTGGTGAACCGAACTCGGTCGGTCAAGGTGTAAACCGGGACGATGGACTGAGACCAATTGGCGAGCCTAATTGAGATGGGTTCATAAGGTCCATGTGCTAAGTCTATTGGGCTCAAGCCCATTTAAGAGTTTATAAATATGAGGGAAGAAAGAAAAGAAGAGAAGAGGAAAAAGAAAAGAAAGAAGAAAAAAAAAAAGGGAGGGGAGAAACGTCCTCCCTCATCCTTCCCTCCATCTTCCTTTCTCTATCTACTTCCTCCATCATTCATCGTTTGTCGACCTCGATCCGAAGTGACATTTAAGCTGCGAAACAGATGGACATTTTCATCGATAATTCAACCGTGATTTACTCGAGAGACCAATATAGTCCTTATCCTGACTTTGATGTCTTCCACTACTCGTTAGGTCTAGCGTCCGATAAAATTAAGGTAAATAACTCAAACCTACTATTATATATTTTTTATTTATTAAACTGGTAGTTAGGTTCCTTCAAGATAATTCAATAAAAAAAAGTTTCTTGAATTTTACTTTATAGAAATAAATTATTCCATTTAAACACGCACAACGATTATTGAAGTTAAAAAGACAAACGCATTCACGCGGTATTCGTGGAATCCAATTACATTAATTATTTAGCCATATACATGCACCATGTATTAAGTGCACTGAAATTCTATGAATTTACGGGTGAATACAGATCCGATCCATTTTGGAATGTTGGCTTTATCCTATGAAGTAAGCAGACATTTGATGTTGAACTATAACCACCAAAAATGCCCCCTCAAAAAGCCTTCTCCTAAAGTCTGTCTCTCCATATTTTGAACTAAACTAACCAATAAGAAAGGAATGATGGTCACAATAGACCTCTGCCAACCTTTCGGCCTTTCACACCACATAGTCAACGCAACATTATACTTAAAAGTGCCCATTTGACTATGATTCGTTAATTTTGGACAGCCATGTATATGGACCCCACTACCCCCACACAGCAGCAAGTGATGTGAGCATGCACCTACCAAAAAAAAATCTTCTTTTCTTTTTATATATTTTCAAACAAAAGAGATTAGAAAGAAAAATTGTTGAAAGGAGGTCGCTTTCTTTTTTACGCCTAGATAAGTTGTACACGTAATTAACACCTGCTAGGACCAAGGAATTGGTCTCCAATTTTATGGCAAGCTGAATGGTTGTACTGTCCGAGACGAGTTTTACAAGGAAACAGTGCTCACAAATTAGCGAGCTTTCTTCTCAGATCTTTAAAAAGTTTTTTCAAGGTTTTCCTATAATTAAATTAGATTTGTAGAGCTTTCCAAAAGCATAATTTTTATAGTTTTCGTAGAGCACTAAATCATGTTTTAGACGAATAAAATATATGGACAACAACTTATTTAAACAAATGTCCGAAACGAGAGGAGTATAATTTCAGTCAGACCACAATTCTAATAAAAGAGCCCTGCTTTAATTTACCACGTCGCATTAAAGTTGACGAATTCTGCTGTAGACTTTTTAGCTAAACAGGCTTATGCTTCTCAGGATTGTATGTCTGCATTTGCAGCTCTGTCTGACCAGTTTCATTCAATCTATATGTCTGACTCGGCTCTGTCTAACTAATGAACTCTTTTCTCGCTTAAAAAAATCCCCTTTTTTCAATTTTGATGATATTTTGACTTCGAAGTCTATAATTAGCACACTTAATCACTTGAGTTAGGTTCAAATTGCATCTCCATTCTTTTTTTTATTATTTTTGTTTGATCAAGTACATCCGTTTAGTTTGAGAATTTGAAGAGTGCACAATTTTTTTTGGGTTTTCCTTGGTGGAATAGCAACTGAACTAAAGTCGTCACTTAATCTTTGAGCTAATTTCTAAATTAAAATTCAAATTTTGATAAATAGAACTTAAAGTTTGGTAATTAAGTAAATGCCATTTTTTTTTAAATTTCAGCCTTGTCATATATCAATTTTTTGAAATCTAATCTTAAAAATACCATATTCTTTTAAATAAAAATTAAATTTTTAACTCATTTTTAATTTTTCTCTCTCCTCCTTTCCTTTTTCTCTCTCACGTTTCCCTCAACACTTCTGAAACCCTAGAAGTCTTCTCTTTGTCGTCTGTCACTGCTTCACTTCCTTTTTCCCCTGTCGCGTATCACATGCTTTGTCTTCTCTCTCATATTTTTGTTTGTTAGTAGTGCCTCCCTCGTCACGTCTCTTCTCTTTCTATTTCGATCTCGACGGTTCCTCACCTTCGACCTCGGCTCTCTTTGGATTTCCGCCGTTTCTCCACCGCTTTGTTCTTCCCTTCGTATATCCTCTACTTCGGCCTCTTCCCTCGTCGTTCTCTCTTTTTGCATCGCTGCTTTGTCCTCCTTCGCGTTCGCTCTCCATCGTACATCGCTCACTTCGGTTTGTCTCATTGATGCCGCAACACCGCGCGAGTTGATGGGAGGCAGTAGTGGCTAGGGTTGGAACCCTAGCCACTATCTTGTTAGATTTGCAGAGGGTACCATACCCTAGTTGCTACCTCTTTTTATTTTTTAAAATTTACATAAATGCTATTGGCGACTTGCGGATACATTTTGAAGACTTTTTAAACTTGCGAAGACTTGCGGATACATTTTGGAGGCGTTTGTAAACACCAAATTAATTTTTACTAAATAAAATAAAACTAAATTAATAATATATAAATAATTAAATTTTTAATTAAAGAATTGTATATTTATCTTTTAGGGAGATAAGAGTTTTTTTCTTGAAATTTATATTTTTTGAGAAAAAATTAATTTCTCACTAAAATATCGCGATTTTTAAAAAAATGGCAGAGAGCATGAGGTGGCTAGGATTCCTGTAAGGAGAGAGCGAAAGGAAGAGAGAGTGTGCATGAGAGAAAAAGTGGAAAATGAGAGGGAAAATGGATCTTTAGTCATTTAAAAATCTAATACTTTTGTATCATGTTTCTAATATGTTTTTATATTTAAGTATGTGTTTAGTGTGTGCTAGAAGTCAAAATTTAAATTTATTTTTACTATAAATGTTAAATTTTCTCTTAATCATTTGTAGGTGCGGTGTGGTGTGCCGTACTAAAGAGCCCATGTCCCAAAAATAGTCACGTGCATAAAATAACAACTATGGAATGGAACAGCTGAGGAAGAAGAAAGAAAAAAAAAAGGATAAGCCACCAATGGCGGCCACAGCCCACAAATATCAATGGGTCTATGTGGGCCCATTCCATTGGAATCTCCAGTCTCTTGCCTTTGTGGAAATTACCCTGCATTCAATCTTCTAAAAATAAATTACATATAATCTTCTAAAATAAATCCCCTTTTGGAATTTGGACCCACTTCAAGAACATGAACCATTCTAATTTTTTAACAAATAATGCACTTTTTTACCATCCAATTACCCCATCAATTATGCTTAATGCTTTTGGTTTGTTCATAATAAATAAATAAATTCCATTGATTTTGGTTGTTTAGTAAAAAAATAAAAATAACAAATGCACCAGCATAATGGGATAAAAAAATAGGAAATTTTATATTGAAATCATATTATATTTGTTATAAATTTATTATAAGGTGGTAGATTGCAGAAATATATTGTGTATTAATAAATTTACATAATTGTACAATAAAAATAAAATATTAAAACTTGTTTTAAAATGAAAATATATTGAAATAGTAAATTATATTGGAACAATATAGGTATCTTATGTAAGATGGAGCACCTCTTGCATTAGGAATAAGTTAAGTTGAACAATCGTTTTGTCCTCTTGTCTGAACACAAGGAGACCACCACGTTTCGTGGCAATCTGCTGAGAACGCCTTGTTTAAATAAATAAATAAACAACAGTAAGCTTCCAAAAAAAGCTACTAATCTACAGAAAATATAAGCTCCAACTTGGCTAATCTTTTATCTTCTTCTTTTTTTTTTCCTTTTGTCAAATTTGGTGATATCGATGAAGAGATAAAAAAAACCCAGCAACGTTACATGCCTAAGAAGATTAAAATATGAATCATCTTGTCTTTTGAATTTTTTGAAATTTATATGAACTTTGTCAAAAAGAAGTGAGAAGTCAGAAATAACTTTGTTTAACTTTTTTTTTAAAATTCTGACGGCACTTGTGCTGCTTTGATTTGATGTTTGAATTTCTCATTTTTTTTCGTTAAGTTATTCTAAAATTTAACAGATAGAGAATAACATATGTATTAAAATTGATAATTTTTTTTTTAAAAAAAAGACACAATTATTAGTAAAAAAACATGTTAAATGTGAAATAATATATTGGAAGGAAAACATGCTTATTGTTTCACAATCCAAACAGGCCAAAAACAGAAAAAAGAAAAACAAAAAGCAG
>CAODLS010933075.1:0-10722 GCA_948243855.1 Flueggea neowawraea | reverse complement strand
GGCTAAAACTGTTTTTCTTGCCGGGCCATTAATTTATGTTAATGATCAAAACATAATAATATTTGATTAAAAGGTTTAACTAATTAATTAAAAGAGAGGGAAGAAGAGTCCTTGTTCAAGTAGGACTTGTCAAGGAGTTTTAGATGGAATTAATTGTCCATAAATCATAGGATATACAGGATATAACTCCAGGGTTTTGTGGCTGCCACGCTTGGTCCTTCTCTTCTCCCTAGCCAAAACATAAAAAAAAAAAGAAGAAGAGATTTTATTCGCCAACTTACTCTAGGTTTAGGGTTCGACATTCATTCAAAATAGGAGAAAGAAAAACGTTTTCTTTTCCCATCAAAAGTCTGAATTTCACAAGGTAAGAAAGGTAAGTGACGAGAGGGCGTGATCATCAACTTTAATCGTCACACCTTATAGTCATGGTCGTGATGAAAGGTTATGATTAGAAACTTTCATCATCACACCTTGGAGTCACAGCTATGATGGTAGGGTGTGACGCCTCTGAAGAGAGAGAAAACTTGGCATAAAGGAACAAAACAAGTGGGGACCAAAGCACAAAGCAAGTGCATTTTTGGGATATTTTTGATAGGGTTTGTGTTAGGGGGAAGGGGGGGAACCTAATAGGGTATAAATACATCATTTTCTCACCATTTATGGCATCTTAGGCTGCACACTTATCAAGAAAATAGAGAATGTTTTCTCTCATTTATCCTCAAAAAAGATTCAAGCATTGAAGAGGAAAGATTGAAGGGAGCTTGAAAAAGGGGCTTTCATCACCATTGAGAGAAGCTTTATTCTTCCCTTTTGTTTTCTTTTTCTTTGTTTGGAAATATGTTTAGAATATTTATTTCTTGTTTTATACTTTATTTTGTACATATGTTAGCTTACTTTCCTTATTAGGGTATTAGAGATGTAAACCTTAGATTAATGTCGTTTTAATGAATAACTATTATGGGTTATGTGCTTTTGGTGCCATATCTATTTTATTTATGCCTTTATTGCTAAAATCTATTGTTGGTGATGATTTTATGACTTGTTTTGCATTAAATGATGTTGTGCTTAGCTACCATAATATTGTTTTTGACAAGTCCAAGTGATGAATTAAAAGATGAAGCTTAGGTTAGGTCCACTAGCATAAAACTTGTAGTGTGTTAGAATAGAGATCTTTAGTGTCTACAAGGTGTTTAATGAAATTCCTCAATGAGCATAATTGACCTAGTTTGGTCAGGTGAGGTCGAAGGAAGCATAAATACAACTTGGGTGACCTTAAGAAAGGTCTTGAGTGATTTATGTGGAGAAAACACTCACACCCATTTCTTAAAACCCAATTTCATTCATTAGGCAATTAGATTTTTGGTTTTATTTCGAAAGCCCTAACATTTTATTTTAATTTCTTGCTTGCTCTTATTCACAAAAACCCAAAAAAACAACAATTTGATGTTTTTACTTGTTTTCTTTATCACAATTACAATTGTTCTCTGTGGAGATGATATCCTAGGATACTCCTAAAGTTTTTATTACTACAATCGCTTATTGTACGCTTTCAAGACACTGATCAGTTACCAGCAACAGCTCTTTTGTCAGCTTGTCTCTTTTTACAGCAGGTACATGGACATAGAAACACATCCAAACACCTTTAGATATTGCATCGATGGTTTGAATCCATTCCATGCTTCAAAAGGAGTTCTAGCCTTTAAGGCTTTGGTAGTCAATCTGTTTAACAAGTATATATATGTGTTAACAGATTCTGCCCAAAATTGTTTTGGCATCTTCTTCTCAAACAAGAGACACCTAGACATCTCCATCACGGTTCTATTTTTTTGTTCACTCACACCATTTTATTGTGGAGTGTAAGTGACTACTAGTTAGTGCTCAATACCTACTTCATTGCAAAACTTTTGAAACTTTTCAGATGTGTATTCTATTAAATTGTCTAACTAGATCCCCGTCAATGTGTTTCCACTTTGTTTTTCAACCAAAGCTTTGTACTTCTAGAATACATATGCAACTTCAGATTTTCTTTTCAATAAACAAGCCCAGCAAAATCTTGTAAAATCATCAATAAATAAGATGAAATATTTACTTCCATTTATAGAAGTTGTCTTCAGTAGTCCACATAAATCAGTATGGACTAACTAAAGCTATTTTGTTGCTCTCCAGGTATTGCTCGCAGGGAATGGTAATCTTCTTTGCTTGCCAAATTGACATACATCACATGAAGTTTACATTCTTCAATTCCATGTAAGTTATCAACAAGCTCATTTTTCTTCAAGTAACTTAGAGCACTATATCCGAAATGCCCCAATCGCTTATGCGATAAAGAACTTGATGATTCATCAGTGACAAAAGGATAAGAACATGCATCAAATTTTTTCCAATTTAATGGAAAACTTTTATCTCTCATTTTTACTTCAATAAGTTGACTGGCATTAGGATCAAAGATCATGCAACATTTATTCTTAAACACAATAGAGTAATTCTTTTCTAGCAACTGACCAACACTAAGCAAGCTCTGTTATATTTCAAACACATATAAAACATCTAAAATTAGCTTAGTACCTGTAAAGGTTTCAACAACAACAATTCATTTTCCTTCTACAGCAATGCATTCTCTATCTTCGATTCTTACTTTAGAAGTCTTGGTATGTCTGAACAACCTAGGATATGAAGCCATGGGATGTGTGCACCCATTATCTATCAATCATTCATCACTACTACACCCTACAGTACAATAAGTAGCAACAATTAGCCTTTGTGGTGCTTATTTTTTAGCAACATGTGCTTGTGATGCTTATTGATTCTTGTTTTTGCACACTTTCTACATATGACCCATGTTTTTACAAGCTTTGCATTGTACTTTAGGATTCCATCAGCAAAACCTCTTAGAATGAGTGGTTTTCTTGCAGTGTTTGCAAGGAGTATACACCTTCTTTTCACCCTCTTGTATTGCTTTCAGGATGAATGATCTTCTTATTTTTTTTCTTTTTGATATTGGTAAAATCACCTTTATCTTGCTGTTTAGCAATAAGTGCACCCTCTGTAACTTCTTCTAATCTCATAGCTCTTCTTTGTCCTTGTGCTTGAAGAGCACTTACAAGTTCTGTCAAAGGAATTTGAGATAAATCTCTGGATTCTTTAAGAGAGGCAATTTTTGACTCAAACATCTATGGAACAATTAAGATCACCTTCTTAACTATTCTTCTGTCAAAGAAATCTTTACTCAGAATCCTGATCCAGTTCACAATGAGTGTAATCTTGTGAATATATTCTTTGATGGATTCGGTTTCTTTCATTCTCAACATCTTAAACTCTCTTCTTAAGTTCAGTACTTATTTGTCTTTGTGCTATGTTGCTTCCTTCAAACTCCTTCTCAAGCTTATCCCAAGCTTCCTTAGCAATTTCACAGGCCATAATTCTAGTGAACATCACTTCAGACAAAGCAAAGTGTATAAGAATCAGAGCTTTAAATCCCTTTGTAACGATATTGTCATGATCTTTTATTTCTTGAAGAGTAGCATCATTAGAAAGTGCAGGTGGTTCTCTTGGACCATTCTCCACTATTACCTATAAGTCATATGCCTTCGAGAATTCTTTCATCTTCACTGACTAGAGGTGATAATTTTCTCTAGTGAAAATTGGTACTGATAGCTGATTGATACTTTTTACAACCATTTATGAATCAAGAAATCAGATTTTTTATCTCTCTCTCTCAACTCTCAAGTGTTTCTCTCAATCTCACATGTTTAGCACTCAAATATCAGGCGTTTCAAGCTCACATCTCAGGTTTCAATCAGGTCCCGCAAGAAGTAATGCTCAGATAGCAATTGTTGTTGTTGTAGCAACAATAACTTTTAACACATACACACTCAAGAATGAACACAACAAGATATTATTAATGGAAACTAGAGAAGTTGCTGCTAGAGAATAGCATTCCAGCAGAGAGGATTTGATTCATATATATAGCAGTACATAGGTGACGAAAATCATTACAAAATTATGTTGTTCTAGAGCTACAATTTGTAGTTGTTGATTTTGTTTCTACAGAAACAAGAAAATTTACAGCTGTAATAATTGAGCAAATTGTAGTTGTAACAACTTGTTGCCACCTCCTACTTTAATTAAATAACTTATCAATTGTCGAGTAGGTGGTTTAGTTAAGACATCTGCAAGCTGATCATGTGTTGAAATGTACTGAACATCTAGCACCTTCCTTGAAACTTGATCTCTAACATAGTGGAAATCAATTTCTAGGTGAAGGGAGTGGGATCGAAAAATGGGAGTGGCAGTGAGATATGATGTAATCAAGTTGTCATTCTATGTTATGGGCATTTGAGAGACTGAAATACCAAGTTCCTGTAACATAGTCGATAAACAATGATGAACAGATGTTGTGGAGGCCATTGCTTTGTACTCAGCCTCGGTAGATGAATAAGAGACTATTCGTTGCTTCGTAGAACACTAAGAGATGAAGTTAGTACCTAATAAAATATAGCGTACCCCGTCATTGATTTGCGATCATCAGTACATCCACCCCAATTTGAATCAGAGTAAGTTGAGAGGGTGAGTTGAAAGGATCGACGGATAAATAAGCCACGATGTATTGAACCTTTCCAATAGCACCAAATACGCTTAACAACATACTAATGTAGCCCAATAGGTTAATCCATATATTCGACAACTTTCTTGAGAGAAAATGTGATGTTCGGCTTTGTTAAGAAGAGGTATTGAAGTCTCTAACAATGGTACGATAAAACGTATGGTTAGAGAAAGGCTCACCATTGGTAGCCCTTAATTTCTTACTGGTTGAAGCTGGGGTGGTCACTGAGTTGGCTTTGTCTATTTTAGGTTTTTGTAGCAAGTCCTGTATACATTTAGACTAAGTTAAGAACAAGACTGAAGTCGTTCCCTATGCTTCCAATCCTAGGAAGTGATTAAGACTGCCAATATCTTTCAAGGCAAAATTTTGCTAAAGAGAAGAAATTATAACCTAAATTATAGCCATGTCTGAACCTGTTAATAAGGTATCATTCACATAAATCAAACAATAGACTCAAACAACCCCTATGACAAGAATGTAGAGGGGCAAATTAGTTTTGGAACCATGGAAACCAAGCTATTTGAGACAATTTGTAAGACTTTGAAACCAGGGCCTTTATGCCTGTTTTAGATCGTATATAGGGCAACGAAGCTTACATACATGGGATGGGAATTTTAGATCAGTGAACCCAATGGGTTGTTCCATGTACACCATTTCATCAAGTAACCCATGTAGAAATGTATTCAAAACATCTAATTGCTTGATCGACCAATCTTGTTGAACAACTAAAGACAATATGAGCCGAATAATGGTGGGTTTAATGATGTAGCAACTAAAGACAAGCAATATTTCTTGATGTGCCCTTTTTTGTGACAGTAGTTGCACTTACAGTTTTTGTACTTTCCCTTCAACTTGCTTCTATTGTTGCCTTTATTTTGATCTTGATTCATGTTTTTACTTCTTCCCCTATTTTCAGTAACCAAAACCTCTGACTGTGACGTCAATGTTCTTTGAGTTTTTCACCTAACTTCTTCATAAAAGATGCCATTTTCACCATCTGCATGGTTATAACAGCATTTTCACCATGTGCATGGTCACCCAAAAAGTCTTCCATGAATCAAGAAGAGTATTAAGCAACCAAAGACCAAGAATCTCATCGTCAAATTTTACAACCATGCTAGAAAACTGATCAAAGCACCCTTGAAAATCATTCAAGTGATCAGATAAGGAGCTCTCATATTTGTATCTCAAATTCATAGCATGTTTGAGTAGAAATAACCTGTTGTTACCAATCTTTGAAGCGTATAAAGTCTCAAGCTTTTCACACAAGGTACAAAGTTTCATCAGCAATGTGGTCCACACATTGTCTTCTACCCATTTTCAAATAATGCCACAAAGTTGTTTGTGCTCAAATTTTCATTCTTCATCACTTTTACCATCAGGTTTTTGAGTTGCAAAAATCATCGAGTGTAACTTCTTTATGAATAAAAGATCCTTCATCTTCCCTTTCGGATTGTGATAATTTGTGCCATCCAAAAGTACCATTCTAGTCAAAGTTCCCTTCATCATTCAATCGACCAAACACCCAAAGAGTCTAAACTTTGATACCACCTGTTGGGAAAAGGAGACAACACAATAATGCTTGAAACTAATGCCAAGAATTCCTTTCCAACTTGACTGAACAAGAAGGGCAACTATAAGGCAGTCCATAACATAAATTAATCACAACACATGCACAAAACAAACGCGACAATTTTTAACGTGAAAAACTTCTTTGAAACGAAAGATAAAAACCACGGGACCTATCTCTGGTCCAAATAAAAGGCTTGACTATAATTCAAAAATGTTTACAGTAGCAAACACATGCCAACAAGTGCCTTAAGAAACAATAAACAAAGCCACAACTTCTAAAAACAAAAGTAACAAGAAGAGTGTAAAGAGAACAAACAAAGAGTGTCGGTTTTTCCAATAAACGACGACATTCCCGACCTCAAAAACTAATCTTCACCGTTCAAACAAAATTTCTAGTTGTCCTCACATACTGACCAAAAATCAGTTCAATCAAACCTTGTAAACCCTTCCAATCGTGGAGTTTGATCAAACCAATCAGTGCTAAATATCAACCCAGATACCTTTTGTTCTCGGCGCTCTTACTCATAAACCACCGTCAAAATCCAATCTCCATCGTTCAGATTAAAGCACACATAACTAGGAACAAACCCACCAAAAATTAGGATGATCAGACCACAAATGAATCTTCAGCTGTTGATTAGAACAAGTTGGACGAGTTGGAATATAGCAGAAATTTCTAGCTCTTTTTTTTGTGTGATTGCACAAATGAGACTCTTTCTCCACAACATGTGGCTGCTCGAACTATACATAAACCCTAATGGGTTCAATACAAATAGAGTTCTTACAATTTGGGTATTTTCTACATAGAAAGGAATCCAAAAGCCCAACAAATATTCTACTTAACAGAGGAGGAAGCTAATTCCCACGTTCCATTATGTAAAAGAGCATTGTGCTCTTCAGCCAATGTTTGCCACCTTTCTAGATATTTTAGTGCCTGGGACATACAAGTCAGCAAAAAATCTTCAGTCATATTTGTGCGAACCAAAGGTGCATGATTTGGTTTCAAGGACCCCGTTTGTGATATTATGACCATCAGATGAGTTTTGGTTAGTGCTGGTGGTACGGATGGGGCAGTTAGAGTGCTTGTAAGATCAACAACAAGTGGAATAGAAAGTATTGATGACAGAGTTGGTGTAGGCTATGGAGATGTGGATTGCGAGGTCGTTGCACCCGACGGGTTTATGGCATGCGCCTCAGTATGTGTGGGCTAGGATGAAGAGTGTATAGTGACCCCTTCAATTCTGCAAATAGAGAGGACAAGGAATTGCATCGTACTGTAGTGGTTGAGGGATGCCACAACGTCGGAAATTTCCTGGATTCGAAAAACTTGTTCAATAAATAAGACATGACGTGAGACATATATTTTGCCAGGGAGAGGGTCAAGACATATGTAACCTTTATGGAATTTACTATATCCAAGAAAGATACAAGAAGTAGAACGTGGAGCCAATTTATTTGAAGCATAAGGATGTGGATAACATAAGCAACCAAACACTCAAAGAGAATTACAGTCCCGTTTTTGTTTGAACAAGACTTCGAATGCTGATTTATGAACAAGTTTCGAGGTTCACAAACGATGAATAAGATAGATTGCAACATCAAATGCAAAAGACAAATAATTATTTAGAATAGACGCAGGATACAATGGAGACAGGCCCATTTCAACAACATGATGATGTTTCCGCATACCCATTTTGTTCAGGAGTGTGCGAACATGAGCTTCGTTGTGTATTTCCATGGTCACTCAAATATTTGGTGAACACTTGACATTCACCCATCCCCCCACCCCTTACCCCTAAACCTGCCTGAAAAATATTATCAAAATTTGAAAAACATTTCCTACAATAGCACCAAATTTAACAAAGGTATTGAAAACATCAGATTTTTGTTTTATTGCCAAGCGTACTTGTTGTAATGATAAAAAAAAAAAGAGAACATAATAACGAGACCCCTCAATTGACTCAACACGGAAAGGACCCCAAACATCAAAACATACTAATTCTAAAGGTTGGCTAGCCTTAAAAGTAGACTCAAGAAAGGCAAGCGACTTGTTTTATTGACACTACACGCATGACATAAAGTAGGATAATTCGGTGATGTAAAAGAAAGATGGCAAACATTCAACACATGTCTAACTGTTTGAATAGAAGCCTGTCCCGAACGATCATGCCAAATAGAAAGACTTTCAAGATGAGCTTTGATAGGATGTGAAACGAGAGATAAAGAGTAGCTTCCTTATCTATTCAGGCCTCGGAAGAGCTCCTTCTTCGTGTGAATACCGTTAACAACAAAACGATAACAAAAAATTCCACAGAAACATCATTATGAGTAGTGAAAGCACTAATAGATAAAAGATTTGAATATGCAGAAGGAACATTAAGTATGTCATGTAGTTAAATATTTTGATTATCAATACAAAAGGATGAGGGACCAATCATAGAAATAGGGAGTGAAGAGCATTACCAATAGTCATCAAATCAGGCCCTAAGTAGTCATTGTCAATTGATTATCAATATCACAAACACATCAATATCCTTATGCAATGGAACATGCAAACTTGCCTGAGGTGCTCCACCGAGCAAAATAAATATAGTGTAAAAATTCAAGGACGTTATATGAAAAAACTACAATGGAAAAAAAGAAATGATACATGACAACATATATGAGCCTGAGAATGTAACATAAACTAGATGGTGCACATGATTGAGGCCCACATGGCAATTTTGGTTTCTATAAACTAATCAACTCAGTTATAAGGAATTACTTGCACATCGAACGGGGCAGATCTTAAACTATTAATATCACCAACGAACACGAATAATGCTGCCTCCACATACCAAATTGATTGAAATCTTTCATGCGCACTCCAAGTCGCACATTTCTGCTCTCATTTGCAAACTCGAGATCAAAATATTCAAATGCTTTAATACCTTTGCGTTAGAAGCATGTTGCATCACTCCTTTCACCCTACATATGCTCATCGTGCCATCCCAAAGGAGTGATGACTACCTATGATGCGTGAAATCTCTGTAGCTGCACGGTGATGAACATCTGGAAAACGCATGAATATTGCATTGATCCTTCCTATCGTCTTTATACTTTAAGAGGTTGGAAAAATTACACGGAGGGTATCCCTCATTTGGACCCTAATAAATCTTAGAACCATTTTTTCTAGCATTCTATCTTGTGTGCTAGAATCCAGAGCATCTCCACCAGCTTATTCATGCTGTACAAGCTATATGGTAGCATAAAGTCTCGGGGGACATTTAACGCGACCATTCCATGTCTATGTTGTACCTCTTCCCATTCAATTTCAACTTGGCTTTGCTGTCTAGAAGTGGTGTTGCTTCTAACTGGCAGACTTTACATCTAGGCCACAATGGTCTACTAGTAAAGGTTAGCATATTATACACACTTTTGCACTTCTAGATTGGGAGTCTCATCCTCATAATTTGGTGCCTCCTCTGTCCGTGACAAAAATGACAACACAGCCACGTTAAAAACTATTTGGTGCATCTGCATATAATCAAGCTGATTATACTAAACATTATCAAAATGCTTGTCATGACTGGGCACAACGGTTTAGCCACAACCTTTGTATTGTCGAGATTCCTGCAGCAACGCTTAGAACATGGAATCTGTCTCTTCCTGATAAATCCACTTATAATAATTTGGAAGCAAATAATGGTTGTACATACCACCAAATGACTTTGTTGTGCTGACGCTTCTTGTTGTCACAACTCGCGCATGGTACCTTTTCTCCAAAACACAATAATAACGAACTATTCCCCAATTTCAGGAAACTACCAAATGGACCCTAAGTTGTGAAAATTGTAAATATTACAAAAAATTCCCAAAATCTTTAGATTTTTTCAATTTAGTCTTTAGATATGAAAATACATCTACTGAAACAAAAAATTTCCCTAATAGTCCCTGAACTACCAATTGGGTCTAAATAAGTCCCTACTATAAAAACTCTTCCATGACAAACATAGGTTGGGGATGATGGTCTAGTCTGGGAGGTGGTGGATAAAGATTGTGGTGTGTTCGGAGATGGCGACAGATTAGATACTGTGGTTTGTTCAAAATTGGTGGTAAGGCAGGTGGTGGTGAGACTAAAAGAGGAATGGGTTTTATAAGAATTAGAGAATAAGTGAGGATTGAGATAGGAGTGGATTCTGTGTCAATTGGGTTATGAATGATGGTTTATCATTCGGATTAGAGTTTTAACATCTCTAAGCGTCTGCATCTGCATATCATTCATCTGGTACCGTCACAGTACCAACATCATTTTTTTGATATCCGTTATGTATGTATCTGTTCCAACTTTCTGTTCCTACCAGCACGACCAGCCACCTACCAGTGGTGTCTGATTGGATCTTTTGCTTCAGATTCCAGGTGAGTAAAATAACAACTTCAGACACATAGATTATGGTTAATTAATAATCGGACTTATATGGTTTGTAATAACCAACGTTTTACTATGTTCATACATATATTGGTATATATATGTTTTGTGAAAATATGAGATATGCTCTGCATGAATG
>CAODLS010932948.1:0-19279 GCA_948243855.1 Flueggea neowawraea | reverse complement strand
AACATGAAATTATTTTATGAAATGTTATTTTTTACAATTTTGATCACTAATTTGATTCGATTTTTAGTTCATAAATTCTTATTTTCAAGTATTCTATTTCTAAGTCTCTTTGAAGGCAAAAGAAATATGAAGTGAACCAATTGTCTGACTGGGTAAGTTAGAAATGCTAAATTTATGTGTACCGTATAATAATATATAAGGAATATTAGATATTTATAGCATTTTTAAGCTTTGTACACATTAATTTTATGTTTTACACCTTTTGTAAACATAAATTTAAGGTTGTGTAGATCTAAATTTCATGTTCTGTACACCTAAGTTTTATTTTCTATATATCCTAGTAAACCTATACTTTAGGCGTACAAAAAGTGTACAACATAAAATTTTGGTATAAAAAGGTGTACACAACTAAAGTTTATGTGTACAAAAGGTATACAACATAAAATTTGGTGTACAAAGTGTACAAACCATAAATTTAGGTGTACAAGGTGTACATAACCTGAAATTTAGGTATATAAAAGTGTACACAACTTGAAATTTAGATGTACAAAAGGTGTATCGTATAATATATATTGTATGCTATTGTTTCTTCAACATTAGTCAATTAACTATATTCACTATACAATGCTATTGTTTCTTCAATATTAGTCATTTAACTATATTCACTATATGATGTTGTTGTTTCTTCAACATTAGTTAATTAACTATATTCACTATATAATGTTATTGTCTCTTCAACATTAGTCAATTAACTATATTCACTACATAATATAGTCAATCAACATTAGTCAAAGTGTTCAAAGGTGTTGTTTTTTCTTTAACATTAGTCAATTAACTATATTCACTATAAAATGCTATAGTCAATCAATATTTTAACTATGTTCACTATACATGATATATTTATAGCATTTGTAAGCCTTATGCACATTAACTTTATGTTGTACACCTAAATTTAAGGTTGTGTACACTTAAATTTCATGGTGTACACTATTGTACGCCTAAACTTCATGTTCTGTACACCTTTTGTACACCATAATTTCATGTTCTGTATACCTTTGTAAACATGAACTTTAGGTGTACAAAAGGTGCACAACATAATTTTTTTGGGTAGAAAGGTGTACACAACTTGAAATTTAGGTGTATAAAAGGTGTACAACATAAATTTTTGGTGTACAAAGGAGTACAAAACATGAAATTAAGGTGTATAAATGTGTACGATATGAAATTTATGTGTACAAAACTTAGAAATGAATATAATATGCACAAAAATATAAAAGTCTATCAATTATTATAAACTATATTCACTATATAAAGTTATTGTTCTTGAAAGACATCAAGTAGTTTAATACACAAATGCTATTGTTATAAGCTATAAAACTCTTTCAATTGGTATAAAGTATATTCACTATGTAATCTATATCCTAAACCTTAAACACTACACTATTAGAAACTAAATGTTTTTAACATTAGTTAAGTAATATACACACTAAATGTTATTGTTTCTTGAAATACAGTAAGTAGTGTAATACACAAATTGTTATTATTTCTTAACATTGATACAATTATTATTAATTATTAACCATTTAAATATTTAAATTATAATTATAAAAAACTTTTATTTGTGACTTAAACTATATTTGTAAAATATATAGAGTCAAAACTATGTAGTTTTGACTTATAACTCACTACTCATACATGACTCACTGGTCATTCCCACTCAATAGTCAAAATCGGAAAAATATTACTCAACTCTCAAAACACACACATATTGTCTCTCCACTCAAAACATTTGCGCCGCACGACCCATTCTTCGACCTTAGCCGTTCTTCCTCCTCCAGTCCTTCAGCCTCGTTCTCAGCTTCTCGCAAAACCTCTTCCTCCTCCAGCATCGTTCTCGTAGACCGTCTTCCTCCTCAAGCCTCGTTCTAGCTGATCGTCTTCCTCCTCCAGTCTCATTCTCGCTGACCGTCTTCCTCCATCACTCAAAAAACCCTCTCTATCTTGTCATGTGTCGTTGTTCACCTAGTGATCAAGGTAATTTGTTTTTAATTTTTGCTGTTAATGGTAATTTTGACAGTTTTGCGTGACATTCTTCGTCTCTGTCTTCGATTTGCGTCAAGTTGTTGGCTTAAATTTAAAAAATCACATTAAGTGGGTTGATTTAGAAATGGGCCCGAATTATATTACTTTTTCTCATTGCAAATTAGAAGCTTTATGAGCCAGTGTAGATCCTGATTAAGTTTGTTCCTTATCGAGCTCATACGAGCTTATATCAATTATCAAATGAGCTTCGAGTCGAGCTCAAGTAATAATAATGAACGAGTTTGAGTCGAGCTTATAACCAAGCCGAGTTCGAGCTCTCACTAACCGAGCTTCTCACGAGCTGATCTCGATCTCAGTAATTGAGTCGATCTCGAGCTCTAATTAAATGATCTTATCGCGAGCCGAACTCGAGCCGCTCACGAGCTCATTCTTCCTATTTCAAGTCGAGCTTGAACATTTTAAAAAGCTCTAACCGAGCTCGAGCTCAGACATTGTAGAGTCGAGGCTAGCTTGAACACCTCAAAACTCAACTCGGTTCGATTGCAGCCCTAGTGCTTACCCTATGTAGGACAAAAAGACTTGAAGAGGAAAAAAAGAGGAGAAAGGTTGTTCAAATGAAATTATTCATGAAGCTAAGGAGGGTGTGTTGGATTATGACTTTTAATAACTTTTATAAACTTAAAAAGTCATGGAGTATTGGATTATGACTTTTAAATACTCTTTAAAAATTTATGTGTATTAGATTATGATTTTTACAAACTTAAAAAAAGTTTACAAAATTTATGTGGTATTCAATTAGGACTTTTAAAGAGTTTATAAAAGTATACTCATATTCAAAAAGTCATGAATTTTTATAGTCAATGACTTTTACATACTTTAAATGACTTTTTTTAAGTTTATATGAATAAAAAATCACACAATTCCCTTGAACTTTAGCTCAATACTTTGAATGACTTTTACATACTTTCAAAATTCTCTTTACTTCTCAGCTCCACAAATACGTGCATTTGTATATTCTCTGTTGTAAATTTCTGAAGCAATATTTGGTCCCTCTAGGTAAAATATATTCTCCGTGCTTATTCCAGTTGCAATGCATAAACGAAACTTAGAAATGACATTAAATAAATTTCAACTAGCAGGGAAGGATGATCAATTAAAAAATTACACCATTCACAATCCAATATTATGGATTGCATTATGAAGTTGAATTATTGCACAGAGAAAGGGAGCGAATTTCCTAAATACTTATGAACTTGTACACAGTCTTCACTCCAAAACATTGTATGATGCTTATGCTCGCAATAAAGAAGACCAATGTGAGTATGAATGTCTCTAAGGAGTGATTGAAAGACTCTTCATTTTGATGATATGAGAGTTGCAAGCCTTTTTTTTATTAGTTCAAAAAGTTTATGTTTTGTGGTTGTAGAACTTCTTATAATTGGAGCTTTCTAACCTCCTTATATCATCTCTATCAATTTTGTTGTCGCAAGAAGTCGCAAACATTATATTTGTTTGTTACATATTGCATCTACAATATAGTAACATTATAATGGGTGATACAAACTAAGAAAATGACAAGATCAATGAAAGAGATGGAGAAAAATATAAAACTCGGACAGTTGACGAAATTAAGGAATCATTGACAAATTTATAAATTCTATAAAAAGTTTTTAAAATAAAGTCTATGAAATTCATTGATAAATTATAAACTCTTCAAAATTTTTTTAAAATAAAGTTTATGAAAGTCATTAACAAATTTATAAATTCTACAAAAATTATTAAAATCTATGAAGTCTATAAATGTCATTCACCTAAAAAAATTATAAAAATTATTAAAAATTATAATCCAATACATTCCTCTAACTACATGTCAATAATTGAATAATTTGAAACACACAAAGACAATGATTCAAAACTTTTGACTGATCATTCAAACTTGATAACTTACCTAGCAAATTGATTTTTTTTTTACAGAGTGTAGCTAATTATTTTTAAGGACAAAGTCAAAATTAAATTCTGATGGAGCTTTGACAGAACATGGAGGGATTCTTTTTGTTTTTTTTAGTGATTCGAACCTTTAATAATTAAGTAATTTTTTCTTCTCAACAAATATTTTCGTCATAATTGGAACTCGTATTTTTTTATGAGTCATTTTATTTGCTATTTTGAAAATCAAATTCTTGTCTTTTGATAAATAAAATCTGTTCAAGACCAATATCCTAAACCATGAATTAACAATTTAATTGAATAATAAATTTGAAAAATTTAAATTATAATAATTATTAAAGAAAAAGTAGTGGATATGTATCTTCTTGATGAAATGATATATAAGTTCTAGCTTTTGCATTATTCTCCCTTTGACGGCTCTTCAAAGAATCATTTGAAGCATCTTTTCTCCATTTGCTGCTTTTCACTTATATAGGCTCTCTGACAGAAGACAGAAAGCATAGAGACATTATTGAAACTTCAATTTCAGTTCAAACCTTAATGATAGAAAAGGTGAAAGGCACTTGCTAATTATCTCTTCAACTTTAACTTGATACATAAACCTTGCAATCAGTTTTAAGTCATGTACTCTTATTTTTTAAGGTTTTACATCGTAGGATCTAGTGTCTCTCTGGTATTCACTTAGTTATTTTCTCCACTAATTCATGTATCAATTTTAAGGAAAATATTAAATCACATTCTTTAATTTGTGGTCTTCATTTTGGTAATTTTAATTTTGGTAATTTTAATTTATTCTATGTTGAGTTTGTTTAATTACTACTGATTTTTTCTCTTCTCAACAGATACTTTTTCCAAAATTTGATAAATAAAATATCTTTAATGTTAACTGATAAACAAACAACTTGTTAGTTAATGCATATTAAATTGAGGCATCAATTAGCGCCTTCTTAAGAAAAACTAGACAAAACAATTTGGTCAACATATAATCTCTTATTAATGAATCATGCACAATGACAAATATATACGGATTTGCAATTGGAGACTTTTTCTTTTTGTATGATGTAAGTAGTTTAGAACTTGTAAACACTATAGTAGGTTGAAGTCATTTTCAATTAGGTGGACAGTCACAATTTGAAGATCTTGTACAACTTTCAACTCGAATCTTATTGTGTGATTTATTTTGTTGTTCTTTGTGATGAAAATTTTAAAACTTATACAAACAAAGGTTTTTTTATTGATTATGAAAGACAACCAAAATTGAAGTTATCGAAATGTGGTCGGTTTTTACATGTTTGCAAGCTAACCTACTCGGTTTAGGGTTAGTTCCATTATGATTGCATTAATAAAAATGTCTAATTTACAGGGTCCGGATATTTGTCTTTTTAACTCAATGTGTTTCTTTATTGAAATATTATTTATTTCTCACCTACTTAATGAAAAATATAACCAAATGAAAGTAAAGGTATTACATTTATAGGTGTTAGACCAAATCATAAGATAGTTTTCATAAATATATAAACACACATTTAGAATTAGTTAGAGGTAATCAACAAGTTGTTAGTTCAGTGGTTATTATATTAACACTGATAGAACTACATGTCAAAAGGTTAAAATTCAAAAATCAGAAAAGACATTTGTTGGGAGTAGTTATGAAAACAAGATTTGTATTAAACATGTGCTGAGTATAAATGTATAACAAAAATTTAGTTTGATTAGTGTTAGGAGAGGTTTTCCCATATAGCTCTACCCCTAATTAGGAGGGATGAAACTGCTAATACTCTTATTATTTCCGAAATGAGTGACCACCGGTTGTGAAAGAAAAATAACTAGTTAGAAGTGTGTCCCTTTTGACAATTCTAGACCTACCTTTCAATGGGGCAAAATGTCGTATAATTAGCATGTTTATCTGCATTTATTTGCTAAATAATAAGAATTTTTTTCTTATTGAATGAAGACAAACACAATAGTCTAAAATTCAAAGACAATGTTCTGTACAATCATGTGATTCAGGCTAGCTAGTAGGAAACTACAAAGAAAAATGCAAATAAGTTTCAATAATTGAAGATGGATAAAAGTCGATCACAAAAAATAAATTAAAATTATGAGAAAGCCTATACTGAGCTTAGAATCCTAGGTGAATCATTTGTTCCTCCACCTACGAGCAAGCTCAGACAGTGCCTTAGTGGAAGACCCATCTTCACCAAGAACTCTTGAAGCAGCTTCTTTTAAGTCCTTCATTCTGTTCCTAACATTCTTCCCTTCTTCACCTTCCATTAAACCCCTCACAACATTAGCAATCTCCTCTCTTGGGATCAGCCCATTTTCGCCGGCTTTTGGTCTCAGAGCCACCTTGATGTCCTTGGTTAACATAAACGCATTCATTTTTTGCTCGGCAAAGAGTGGCCACACTATGAGTGGCACACCATTCACCACACTTTCAAGTGTGGAGTTCCACCCACAGTGGGTCAGGAACCCAGATGTCGACGGGTGGCTTAGTACTTGAGCCTGTGGGGCCCATGATGGAACCACTAGACCCCTCCCTTTGGTTCGGTCCACAAACCCTTTGGGCAAGAAATCGAACGGGTCCTTCTGGGTTTGGGCACTAAAATAAGTGGAATTGGCCACGTCGTTGGGGCTCCTCAGCACCCACAGGAATCTTTGCTCACTCATCTCTAACCCATGAGCCAATCCAACTATTTGATCATGCGACAGGGTCCCTCCACTTCCGAATGAAACAAATAATACTGACCCATGTGGCTGCTCGTCCAGCCACTTCAAGCACTGGTCCGACCCGTTAACGGTTTGGCCCATGTTAACCAGTGGTCCGACCGGGTAAACCGGTGGTTTTCCAGGTTCTTCCTGTCGTAAAGCCCTGATTGCTCCTCCTTCCAACTCCATGAAGCTATTTACCATTATCCCATCGGCTTCTCTATACCTCCTACAATGATGAACAACCCATTTATAGGCGTCGTTTTTCCGGTCTTTTATCGGGTCGAGTAGCTCCTTCCCGGGTATGGGTATGCACCCGGGTATGTTGACTTCCTCTAGATCTCTGTACTCACACGACGTCGTTTCATCAAGTGTCGGTAAATATAAAAACAAGGACAGCACCGTGGCGGTAGAAGGATAAAAAATGTACGGAGAAATATTAAATTCTTTAGCAACATCAAAAGCGTCGGTGCCAAATAGATCAGCGACCAAAGCCACGAGGCGAGTCCGCGCCGCCAGAGACTTGACGGCGTCACGGAGGTAACCAATGGAGCGAGCGACGGAGAGAGAGATCAAGGTCTCGATTCGGGCGTCGGGGGAGGCATCCGACGTGTCAATAGGAGGGAGGAACAAGTGGCTGATGGAGGCAGGAAGAGACTCGAGAACGGAAACCTGAGCCCTGGAGGGAGGAGCGGTGGTGGGGACCACAAAGGTGACGGAGAAGTCGTAGTGGTGGACGAGGCGCTTGGCGAGCTCGACCAGGGGGATAAGGTGGCCCATCCCAGGCGTGGGGACAATTGCCACGTGGGGTGTCTGAGTTTCCGCCATTAATGTCTGATCAGTTTCTTAAATTCAGGAAAGGCTATTGATGGAGGAGGTAAGTGGTGGTGGGTTTATATAGACGACGAGGTATAATGCGCAAGTGTGGGAGGAGATTATTCCGGACTGTCTTTTGTTTGTTAGTTAATTTGGTAGGGACTATGTTGTTGCGCAGTTATCTGAGGATGATTGGTTTGTCGTAATTATTTTTTCGTATTTCTAAGATAATTTGGAGGTTGAAAACTAGGTGGCGGGAGTTTCTAGATGAAGGTGAAATTGGAGATGGAGATGTCGTGTGGACTCGTGTTTTGTGTAGCTCGTGTGTGATGATGTCAGATCTAACGTAAGGCTTATGTTAGCAATCTTTGTACTAAATATGAGCTGCTTGCAGTTCGTAGACTTGTGTCCCTGCACGACTGGCTGCAAGTTTCGTTTTGAGAATGAACTGGCCTTTTTAGACCAGAAAAATGGCTGCTCTGCCCTATTCAACGAAAACTACGTTAGTCCTGTGTTTTCACTTTCCAAAATAATTCAAGCTTCCAATATCTGAAAAAATGGGTGGTTGAAGCATTCCTAGTCTATTTGGATGAATTGTTTTTATTACACTGAATTAAAAATAAATGTCTGAATAATAGGTGGAGTTTGTACAGGTATTTATCCTATATATAACCAGAAGTTAAGAGTCATTATGAAACAGTTGGAAAGCTTATAAGGGAAATTTGTTTAGAACGAAAATTTGATAGGCTTATTTGGAAGGAGTAGCATTTTGTGTATTTTTTTAATAATTGATAATAATTATAAAGTGAAAAGATAGAAAAAAAATATGTTTTCAACAAACTGTTAAATATACAAAATATTAAATACTGTCCTTATCAAATGAGCCCAATAATTTTTGGGAAAAGTTCAAGTGCTGTTTCATATTCTGTTAATTCAAGGGTTTCAATTTTAAAACCGCATTCTATTAGTTCTATTAATTAAATTAGAAAGAAAACGATAAATGTATTGGATGACTTTTCATTATCTCCTACAACTCTTAAACGCATTAATAAGAGATTTTTTTCCATAAACTGAAAGAGACTTAATTATAGATTAAGATTGACATTAATTGAAGACATGGATAAAAGCCCAAACGAAAGAAAACTCGGAAATTATAACTTCACAACAAAAAATCTAAAATAAGATAAAATAGAAGCTACTATCAGATTTGGAAAACATGATACGAAACGCAATTTTAAAATTTAAAATAAGCATAGTTGTGTAAAATAAATAGATATATGCATGGTACGCACTTCATATTGGGTCATGTTGACAATTCTTATTTGGTCCACCAAATACAACTTTGGATTTTCCAATATTGTTGTTAAATATTGCTCTAGAAACATTACATTTTAATAAAGATTGAAGATGGTGTTTCGTCTTCGATATGACGTTGAATATGACGTAATGATGCGCACCTTTCCTTTGAGAAGGGTCCGGATTACTTGTATGCATAAATGAAGAGAAAAGTAGTGAGGAGATTATTTATTTGGATAGCAATGATGATAACATGATGCAAATTACAACATTCCACAAGTTTATCACTCATCTTCAACATTCTCTCACCTGCTCTTGCATCTTTATCAATTTAATTTCAAATTATGATTGATAATTGAAGTATTATCCAATCAAAGTGATTAAATTTATTTGCCTAACCGGATTTCGCCCTAAAAAGCAATGGAGTTTAAATCTCGTCGAAAATACCTAAATAAGAAAACTTATAAAAAAATTTCTGAAAAAAAGACGAATCTATTTGCATAATTATGATAACGAATCGTTGCCATTACAAAAAATATAATTTAAAATTAAAATATCAACAGTCTTATCAATGGACTTGGAGATAGCTTGCTGTTTTGCCAATAATCCTTCCCACTGGAAAGATAACTAATAAATTTTGATTTGGTTTATTTGGTCTCTCTTCCAAAAAGGCAAGACATTTCTATTATTCACACTCGCAGAGAGACTAATTTTGTAGCTCATCATAACATATATAAATATATAGATGTAGAAAAAAAATTAGACTATTATATCTTTATTTAATTTTTCTAAATATAAGTTTTTAATAATTATAAATACTTGGATTCTTTAAAATAATTTATCAACAGGAGTTTAAGTACATATTTTTATTGTAATTATATTTATACTATTCGCCTATTCGATAAGTATAATAATCTTGCAACTATTTTCTTTCATACACAGATTTGTGAGATCTAAAATTTTTCTATTTACTTTTAGAAGAGATCTACAAATATATCTTAACAAAAATATATGAGTTTGACAACTGAGATAAGCACAAAAATTATTGAGTATAGCGTTCAATCAATTATATGTTTATTGTTTGATAATCATCATTAATTTGTGTTGAGTTTACTGTAGTTAAATTAGGTAAAGTGAAATTATAATTTTATTAAATTTACAATTATTTTTTTAGAATAATATATAATTTTTAAAGTATATAAAAATAAAAAAGATAGTATTAAAAAGATAATAAAGTAATCACCATTTAGTTTTATATGTTCACTAATTTATACTATTTATCTATGTTATTATTACTCTTTCAAAATGTGTTAAATACACTAATTATGTAGTTAATTGACAAATTATTTTTTATTTCTCTTATTACTAATTTAAAGAGAGTTGATATAGATAAATTTAGCATATATATTCTTAAAAAGTAAATCAAAAAAAGAGTATGATAATATTTTAGTCATTATAACAAAAAAAACCACTAAGATCTTTTTATATAGAATTTTTATTGAATAACTGATTAGTTTGATGTAAATTAAAATTTTTGTTTTATGTATATTATAATTATATAAAATTTTTTCATCAAATTTATATATTTATCACAATTAAAATAAAATAATATATTAAATATAATTATTCAACAAAGTAATAAAAATATATATTACATATAATACACATACATAAAAAGCTAGTTGGTTAAAATGAAGAGGCCTTCGTCTCACTATTGTTTACATGGAGCATTGTTTTGTTGACTTTCGGATCAGTTAGACAATATTCTGTACTTTGAGTCTTTGACATTCATGTGCTTGATCCCATCTGTATTCCTAATTATTTTTTCGATAATAACATTCAGCATTTCATCAATTCCAGTAGGATCACCTAATTGAGCTGAATTAAAGTTGATATCGGTTGTATGTTGAGTCAACCTAATTAAGTTGGTTTTCTCAAATGGATTAGGTTTTTTATCCCAAAAGGTTAAAGTACTAAATTTTAAAAAATCTTTTCAAAGAAAGATTTAAAAATTCTTTTTTAGCAATTATTTTCGTAATTTTCGTAATATTTAATGTTTAGAACTTGTTTGGAAACAATAGTATTTAAGATGTTTTCAACATATATCATATAACATTTTTTTTTAATTTCGTGCTATTCTAATATTTTTAACCATTTAAAACCATGTTATCGGTTAAGTAATAATTACATTATACATCACAAAAACTTCGCAAAATTTGCTCTGTATGGACTAGATATATTTATTACAAATACACTTTATAATATTTCGTCCGTACGATTATAATTTTCAAATTCACGGATAAAAATTTTTAGAATATTGTTTATGTTAGTTTATATGTTAGTTATATATATTTATATGTTGTTCATATATTTTTATATGTTTAAATTTAATCAACTTCGATCAATATATAAACATAAAATAACATACAAATAAATCTATGTGTTTATAATTTTTATTTGTTAGATGATATATTTAAAATTTGGGACGGTCGAGATTAAAATTTTGAAACTGAATGTTGTCATTATATAAATTTTTGGTCAAGAGTTCGTGAATATGCTCCAGTCAATTAAATCGGACGCTCCCTGCCTACACAAACCTTCAATAGTTTCTGTTGGGCTAGGAGGTACATCATGACACTTCGCTTTTAAATTGGGTGCGCTGAATTTAGATTTTAGGTCAGCTGCTCCATTTCAAAAATGAACAGAACTGATTAGGTTTGTATTTGTTTCAAGCCCAATTCTTGACATTCAATATGTCATCAGTGAGCTTAGAAGCATTGAGCTCAAAATAAGAAAGTCCACCATGCAATCTGACTGAGTTAACTTCAATGTTAAAAAGAACTCGAAACTCATGTTCTGCGTTACTTTTTGAGGATTTTTCTTGAGAACCATCTGTTAACAGTGTTGGTTTGCGATAGATTAAATACTAATTTACAGAATTAGATTGTAAATTAATTAATTAATTAATTAAAATATAGAAAAAAGATAATACATATTTTAAGTTACATCTTTAAACAACAATAAATAATATGGTTTATTTGTAAACAAATGCTCAATGTGACGTCGATCATGTATGATTTTGTTGTTTCCTCCCTCTCTTCATTAGTGCCTTGCATTGCTAGGTATAGGGGTGTAATCGAATCAAACTGAATTTTATAATGCCTAAAGTCGGTTCGGCTAAAATACTTAGAACTTGAGTTCGACTCGAGCCTTATATATTGTTCAAGTTTGATTCGTTATAAAATTTTAAAAATTCACAAACAGAGCTCAAGCTAAACTCTCTTAAATTGTTAATGAGCTCCGCTCATAAATTCTCTAGTCAGCTTGTAAACAAGTCAATTGTAAGTAAACAGCCTAACTTGTAAATACAAACGAGCCAATTGTCGAATTTGTTTGCAAGTTTTTTGGTTGAGCTTTTAAGTGTTAAGTTCGATTTGTCTAATTTTAATTTTTAAAACTTGTTCAAATTTAACTTATTTATTATTGAATCGAATCACGTTAAAGCTTTTATTAAGTTGAATGTTGAGTTGTTTGCGAACGGTTTAACTCATTTATATCATAATTAGACACGAGCCCATAAACTAACCTACCACGTGCCATATTTGTGCTCAATATGATATCGATCCTGTCTGATTTTGTCGTTGGTCCTCGTTAGGAACGTGCACAAAAACCAACCTACCACCTAGGTCTAAATTATGATGCCTACTAATTGAAGTATGTGTGAATCAATTGGACAATTAGTGTACGAAGCTGTGCGTCGGTTGCATTGCTAAGAGTGCAACATTTTAAAAAAAAATGATTGACCTTGTCAAAATTTCAATTAATTTAGATAGTTTATCTATCTCAATACCGCTGGAAAAAATTATCAATTGGCTGGTAATTTTCATAAAATATATGTTTTTATTTTATAACGATAGATACACTTTTATTTTTAATGTCTTTAAATATAAAGATATTTTCTATTTTTTATTATATTTATTATTAATAAAATTACAATATTAATTTTATTCAATATCTTTTTTAAATAACTTATTAATTACTAATATATTTATTTATAATATATAAATTAAAAACTATGAAGTTAACTAAATTTATTTACTAAAAATACTATATTTTAATATCTATAAAAAATAGTTAGTTTTCATCATGACACGAATGGAATATATTAAAATGAGGATATCTCACTCACCCTGTCTCACACACACAGAGACCAAACTAGTAAGCCATGGCAAAGAAACAACAGGCGCAAAGAATCCATCCCGTGGCAATGATGCCAACACCAGGCATGGGCCACCTCATCCCAGTGGTGGAGCTAGCCAAGCTTCTTTTCCGGAAACACAATTTCTCCATTACCATCGTTGTCCCAAGCAACTCTCCTCCCTCCAAAGCTCAGAAATCCGTTCTTGAATCTCTCCCAGCCGCCATCAACCACGTCTTCCTACCTCCCGTTGAAACGTCAGATGTCCCAGAAGGCGGCGACACGAGGGTCGAGACTTTAGTTTCCCTCGTTGTTCTTCGCTCTCTCCCTTCCCTCGGTGACTTGTTCAAGTCTTTAACGGGCTTGGTTGCTCTAGTGGTTGATCTTTTTGGCACCGACGCTTTTGACATCGCTAAAGAATTCAATCTGTCCACGTTTCTTTATTTTCCGGCAACAGCAATGGCGCTTTCTATGTTTCTATATTTGCCAACGCTTGATGAGATAGTTTCTTGCGAGTACAGGGAGGTTGAAACTGTGAGAATTCCCGGGTGCATTCCAATCCACGGGAAGGAACTTCTCGATCCGGTTCAAGAACGGACCAATGATGCGTACAAATGGACTCTTTATCATGCAAAGAGGTTCAGAGAAGCAGAAGGGTTAATGGTGAATAGCTTCATGGAGTTGGAACCAGGAGCTATTCAGGCTTTGCAAAAGAAAGAACCGGGAAAACCACCGGTTTCTCCGGTCGGACCGCTGGTCAATATGGACGGGTCGAGTAGCGGTCACGAGTGTTTGAGATGGCTTGATAAGGAGCCGCATGGGTCGGATATATTTATTTCATTTGGGAGTGGCGGGACTCTCTCTTACGATCAAATTGTTGAGTTGGCTTAAGGGTTGGAGATGAGCCAGCAGAGATTTTTGTGGGTTGTGAGGAGCCCAAATGACACAACTAACTCCACTTATTTTAGTGCTCAAAGCCAGAAGGACCCTTTTGATTTCTTGCCAAAAGGGTTCTTGGACAGGACCAAAGGGAAGGGTCTAGCGGTTCCATCATGGGCACCTCAGGCTCAAGTTCTGAGCACGGTTCGACCGGTGGATTTTTGACACATTGCGGTTGGAACTCTACACTTGAAAGTGTGGTGAATGGTGTGCCACTCATAGTGTGGCCGCTCTATGCTAAGCAAAAAATGAATGCTATTTTGTTAAGTGAGAATATTAAGGTGGGTTTGAGACCAAAAGCCGGTGAAAATGGGTTAATCTCAAGAGAAGAGATTGCAAGTGTTGTGAGAGATCTAATGGAAGGTGAAGAAGGAAAGAAAGTGAAGAATAAGATGGAGGAGTTGAAAGAAGCGGCTGCAAGAGTTCTTGGGGAAGATGGGTCGTCTACTAAGGCACTTTCTGAGGTTGCCCTTAAGTGGAAGAATCGTAGTTTCACCTAGGATCTAACTTCTAAGCATTTATTACAATTTTCATTTGTCTTTTAATTCTCTATTCCACGTCCCCCTTCAATGTTGAGTATTGTTAAAAAATAAGGGAAAACTATTCCTTGTCAGCGAAAATTTTTGTTTCTATAAAAAAATAAAATTGATAAATAGACTCGTACCCAATTAATATTAAAATTTACTTCAAGTGTCAATTTTTATTAGAGTAGTAAGTAAAATGGCTTATGAAAAAAAAAAAACAAAATAACAACTCTTCAAGCCACTGAACTTATATTTCTGACAAGATCTGATATTCTTACTGCAATTCCTATTTTAATTATATTAATATCTTAAATATTATACAATTATATAAGACCAACCTAGTTGAGATTTCCAATAGCACTATCTGATTTTCGACCCCGATATTTTACTAAAAAATACAATTATGTAAGAAAAATAAATAATAAGACATGTGAACACGACTTGAAGTAGGTTCCTTGTTAACAAAAAGAAAAAATTGAACCTGTCGTTCTCATTTATGTGAATAAAAGGCTATTTTGTGGAGCTAATTATGTGTTATGCCCAAATTAATATACAGATTTGGCCGAATAACACCTAAAGTTTAGTAGTTAGGTTAATACATTTTTTTTTTTTAATTGCATCTTTAATATATGCTAATGTTTTCAATTGTAATCTTAAAAATGCCACGTTCCTTGAAATAAAAACAATTTTCTCTCAATTTTCAAAATTTTCTCTCTCTCTCTTCATGTCTTTCTTCTCCCTCCCTCTCTCTCCTCCTCTCCTTATAAACCTTAGCTCCATCCGTAGTTGTCTCAATCGTTTCTCTCTCTTCGCATCTTTGCTTCCTCGGTCTGTCGGCTCTTGGATCCCGTCTCTCATCCTGTTGTCTCTGTTGCATTGTCCGTCTGCCTTGGGGGCATTTTTCGGTTCTATCTTGGTCACGTATGTCTTTGATGGCGACGTGTTTTTTTTTTATTTTAAGTATTTTTACTTTTCTACCCTTGTACTTGTCATTTTTATTATTTGGTTTTAATGTGAAAAATATTTATAAAGAAATTTCAGAAAAATTGTTTAGTTATTTGTAATGCCTCACTCGTTTCGACTAATTTTCCGGAATTTTTCCATTAAATTTCGAATTTAATATTTTATGTTCAAGGGGTTAAATTTTTTTTTTAAATGTTGTTGGGTGATTAATGAAGTTTGGAAGTGATTTAGAGTTGCTAAATTAAGTGGCAATTGATTAAAATTGGAAGAAAAGAGGAATGGTGAATGAACTACAGGTCGTTTCTGTGTTTAGAACAAGTTGCATGTCATTTGCTTGCTGTCGTCTGCAGAGGAAGGTTGTCACTCGCGCGTGTGAGTGCTGGGTTAATAACTAAAACGACGTTGTTTGCTTCTTCTTTAAACAACCCGATTCTTCTCTTCATTCGGTCACTCTCTCTCTCTTCATCTCTTCGTTTCTTCATTCTTCAAACCTCAAAACTCGACTTTCGTTCAATTTCTTTGCCTCTAATCCGTTCCTTTCCTCTTATTTTCTTCAATCAAGGTAAGAATATGCTCTTAAACATTCTATTTCTTCCATTTTCTTGCTTGAGATTATGAGTTTCGTTGGAGGCTGACTTGACAAATTAGGGTTCGGATTTCATGATTCCATCCAAAAATGAATCGATTTGTGTTGGGTAATGATGGGTTGAGGTCGAATATGTGTGGCATTGGCTTGGTTTTGGCGATTTGATGGATTGTTTGAAATGGGTCTATTTGATCCGAAATTATTAGGGATGAATTGGATGGTTTTAGGTTGATTTTGATGAAACCGCTACTAGATTTGAATTCCTAGGACTATTTAGAGTGGATTAGAATGATTGAAAACCTTGAGACTTGATCAATTCGGGATTTAGGACGTTTTGGTGTGATTCCCTATCGAAAGGACTACAAATGTAACTTTTCCTAAATTTGGATATTTGGAAGACTGGACCTGATATTTTGCGTATTGTACCAGATTTGTAATTTTGATGAGTGGAGGAACGTATTTGTAATTTTCTAAAAAGCGAAGCTCGATTTATAATTTCAAAAAATAAGGGGTTTGAATTCTAATTTGAAATACTTTGAGAATCAGTTTATAAATTCTAAAATCTTAGACTTAATTTGTAATTTTGAAATATTTGGAGAATTACTAATTCTAAAAAGTTGGGTGAATAATGTGTAATTTTTCCGATATCTTAAGACTAAAATGTAATTTGATGAGATGTTGGATTTTTTGAGAAAAGATTAGATATTCGATTGCAACCGAATTTCTGACATTTTTTGGAGATTCAGGTTTTGCATTTGCATTTCATACATATTCTGTAAAGCCACAATACTGTGTATCATTTTGTGTCTGATTCTGTTATAATTTGTCTATATGTTTTCAGTTCTATTATTTGCTTTTGGTTCCGTCTGATTTCTGAGGTGCTCAGTCATTCACTGGTGGACCGTGAGTTGGATTATTTGGCTTGAAATCCAAGTAAGTGCAATGACAGTTTCAGATACATAGATTGTATTTTCTGAACCTTATATGTTTTTGATGTGTCTAGATTTAAGAATATTTTTCGGAAATCTGTATTCTACTTCTGAGTTTAAATGTATTTTCTGATATAAATATTTTTCTTTGAGATAAGTATACATCTAAACCTAAGTGTATACCATTTATTCTGGATAAATACATTTTGACAAATGTGTTCCAAATATTATTATATATTTGAATTTTTTTATTTGTTTGACTCCTTTGGTTTGGTTCTATTTTTGTCAAGTTTTAAATATTTTATTCTTTGTAAATATTTTATTATTAATAAAATATTTTACCTGATTTATTTATTTAATTCATTTGATTGTTTGTTATCTACTCTGTCTGCAAAGGATTGTGAAATGAATTTCTAAACTACTATTTGTATGTATACGAGTGTATATTATCAGGATCTGTATATATATCTATTTGTGGTATTTTTTGAAATTGTCTTCAAAACGGTCTCTGTGAGGCACGTGATCTGGAGTGTTGTTTTCTTACTGAATTTATTCACCCCCTTTCCTTTAATATTTTTTTAGGTTATTCAGCTACTGGTCATATGATGTTCTAAGCTCAGTGAGATATCAATTTAGCGATAATAACCCTTTTGTTCGGGGCCCAGTTTGTCTTTTCGTATTTGTTGCTCCATACAGGGTTTTTTTGGATTATGTCTGTATCTGAATATTTTGTATGTTTTGGTTAGTAATATTTGTTTTTAAATATTTCCTTTATATATCTTAACCTATGTTTTATTACTTAGTGATGAGACCTAGATATTAAGGCCATTAAATATATTTAATTTCAACAAGAAACATTACGAACATTATTAATGAGAGACATTATATTAGTTAATACTCATCAAGTTGTCACACTATAAATAATCGTCAGGACAATTTGTGAAGGTAAGCTCTACTCTCTATACATACTTACATTATGCCAAAATTGCTACTAACTTGAGTGTTGGAGAATCCCTGGAAAGCATCCCGACCTCACCGTATTCTGTGTTTTCAGGTCTCGAGGCCACGCTCACGATTTTCAAGTGGTTGAGATGTTCATGTCTCTGATATAACCTAAAATTACACAATTATTCAATAAATAATTCATGCATTTTTGACCTATAATTGAATGTTATTTGTCATATTTACACACTTTTTGTACTTGGTTTAGGTCTTGAATGGTTTGGATGAATTGGGAAAGAAGACGTGAAAAAGGGACGAAAAGCGGCGCGATAACAAAATGCAAAAAGAGTGAACCACGACCATGGTGGCAAGGCCACGGTCACCACCACGGCCTTTCCAGGCCGTGGTAGAGGGCTGCAAGGCACAAAATGGGTAAAGACGGCCACGCCTGTGCAAGCGGGCGTGGCATTGGGCGGTGCCGGCCATGGCGCCGCTCGTGGATGAATTAAATGGGGCAAAATTTTTGGCTTCCAATGCTATTTTTGGTGGACAAAAGGTATACCCTTGGGGAATTTTTGGAAACTTTTTACTAGGGTTTTATGACATGTGTATGGGTATAAATACCCCCTCTTAACAACATTTCTCTCATCTTTCATTCAATTGAAAGAACACATTTTTTCTCTCTTTTAAAGAACATAATTATGGTTTCAAAGAAGGAGAAGAAGAATAAGACTTAGAGGGTGAAGATTTATCTTAAAGGACACCAAAAGAGGCTTCTTGTGCATCCGTTTTATCTCTTCTCTCTTCATATTTTCTATTGTTATCATGATTTATGTGGATGTTTATTATTATATTTTGTTGAACATAATCATGGTAGCTTAATCTTTTGCTAGGACTTAGAGATGTAAACCTTAACATCTATTTGCTATATTTATGAATGTGATTTATGTTCTTCATTGCCATATTTGAATTTTTATGCTTGCTACTTGTGCTTGAATGGTAGATGTGTAGTATTGTTGGGTTTGATTTAATGGCATTTATGAATTAATTATTGTTGTGTTTGGCTAACAGAATAGTATTGGATAATTTTCCAGGGGATACCTTGGTTGAGTTTGGAGAGCGGAAGCGAATTAGAGTGAAGAGAGAAAAACAACACTGCAAGTTAGAGTGGTTTGGCCAACCATGCCTACGTCCACTACCTAAGTCTCACCATTTAGGATTTTCACTATAACGATGATTGATTCCGGCTCAATCCAACAAAGCCTTACACCAAGGTTGATTGCGGCTCATACCTCTAAAGCCAACAAGATTGATTGCGGCTCACATGTCTAAGGCCAACAAGGTTGATTGCAGCTCACACGTCTAAGGCCAACATGGTTGATTGCGG
>CAODLS010932846.1:0-17515 GCA_948243855.1 Flueggea neowawraea | reverse complement strand
CAATATATACATATACTTGTATATTCATAATAAGGGACCATGAATTATTTCCATATCCAAATAGCAGTATGGGCTCCGCCACCTGTCTGCTCAATAAATGCGTATATCTGGCCTAGATACACTATCACCCCAATTCCTGGTGACTAGGGCCAGAAACATACAATGGTATACCAAAGACTACATACTCCGTAGTAGGGTGATAACATACAATGGTATACCAAAGACTACATAATCCGTAGTAGGGTGATAACATACAATGGTATACTAAAGACTACATACTCCATAGTAGGGGTCCCCATGTCAATGTGTTATATACATAGTATTCCACATACAAACATGCAATATCTTTTCCTTTATGCCATCATTTACAAGATATTCTTGTATATATATACCCATATATACTGTAGATTTTCCATATCAAAACATTGGTTAATAATAATCATATGTCCAGATTATTAATTAATCCAATAATTATTAGTCCATATTTTATGTCAAGCCCGACATATCAAAAATAGCATGCTTAATTTTGAAAGGCACAGCTTATGTGTCTGAAGCTGCTATTTCACTCGCCTGGTATCCAAAGTCGTGGATCCAGTCAAATATCGCTCGCGGGTGGCTACTTCTGCTGGCAGGCACACTGAGCTGTACATATTCAGACATAGCAAATATTAATATATGGTATTGTGGCGGTATCGATGCATGTATGCGAGTGCAAGTGCTGACTAACTCTCGATGACATCGAGAACTTATGCCAAAATATCCAAACTCCCATTTCGATCTATACCCGATCGATCAAACACTTTTATTGGCTGCAATCAGCCTCTCAAGCAAGGATCTAGCCTCAGATCCTACAAACAACTTCAAAATCATCAAGAATCCAAATCCCCAAATTCAGAGTTCTTGACCCACTCGACACAAATCATCAAATATTGACACCCAATGTCAGATCTATATATTTCTAACATCTATCTATCATAATACATCAGATACAACTCCAGATCTGATGAGAAATCTACCAGAATTCAGAACCATAGCTCGGATCAAACCTATTTCGTTCAAACACGAAACCATTGAACCGAAGCTAGAATCCAATGGTTATGACTTTAACCAAGCTTAATCTACCCATATTTAACTTCCTTTACAACAGAAAAGGAGATCTGAACAAAACCTCAAAATTCTTTCAAAACCCTAGATGAACAAAGATGAGGTGAAATGATGGAAACAAGAGATCAAAGAATGATTCTTACCTTCAGAATCGCAATGAAAGTGCTGAGGAGTAGTTGAGAGAGTGATTTCGGTGATTGAGATGAGTTATGACAGAAGAGTCATAGGTGGGTGTATTTATAGAACCTCAGAACTGAAACATGGCATTTCATTTAATGCATTCGAAAAAGGCCCATCTACGTGCGTTGAACCTTCGTCTACACATGTTGATCGCGTACTACATGCATAGACAAAGCTCCTGTGTGCGTAGACGGCAGATCTGACAACCTTTCCCTCACAGATCAACGATCAACTTGCACATCACCTAGTGCTATGCACATAGATCACCATGCTCACCACGGTTCCAAGTCCAAATCACGTCCAACGTGCGCAGACGTCTCCAATGCACACAGACGTGCCCTGGCACACTCACGGTCTACATCAGACGGCCATCTATGCAAGTAGTACAATCACCTACGCACGTAGATGACACCCTGATCTCAATCTATGCGCGTAGAACGTCTCCAACGCACACAGATGACCTGTTATGTGCTTTGCACACACAAACAACCTCCAAACATTCTCGATCGAAGTTTAACACCTCAAAGCCTCGAATTTCCCTGAAGTTTTGACGGAATACCATCAAATTCCAGTCAGAACGAACGGGATATTACAGATAGTACAAAAAAATGGTTGTAAGAGCCTTATTAGATGTTCTATATCTCTGAATGATAAAATCTCAAGTGATTTATTTTTTTGAGAATTTGATGCTAATATATTTTTTAGAATAAATGATTTAGTTATTGGTGATGAGAACATTGGTTCTTTAAAGTGGATGCCTTTAGTGGGCATCAAATGATCATTGTTTATATTGGTGATCATTTAAATTTGGAAATTTTAAGAAATAAGAAAGAGACACTGATTTGATAAGCACATGAGGGCTTACAAAATTTTAAAGATATATTATATTTTGAGAAACTAACGGATAAGCTAGTAATGATTGATAACAAATATTTTAGAATATCAAAGAATTGAAATTTTTTGAGGTTGTAATACCTTTTAATTGGCTTAGAGTATATCCCATGTATGCTTGATTGGAGGAATATTTATGATTAGAGTGTCGAGGGCAATCGGTTTGTAAAGAAATGGATTTTAGAGAGAAACCTTAGTTTACGAATTGCCAAAATTTTGGTATTTGATAAATGAAGAATGATGTTAGGTATACTAGAAGAGTGAGTTAAGGTTAGGTGACTTTTTAAACTACTATGTATTCTAGAATTGCATGGATTTGCGATTTTTGAAAATTTTCTTATGTTATGAGAATTTTAACTATTTAAATCTTGAATTTATCTGACGGTTTTCGTGCAAATGCATTTTAGACTGTTTGAATTTCCTTTGTATACTTGGTTTCTTTGATTTTCTTAGCATTCTTATTTGCCAAAACCATTTTGAGTTGAAAGAGAAATATTGCTATTTATGCACTTTATACAATAAAGTGAAAATAGAATTTTCGAATGGGTTTAGAAAAATATGATTTGAACAATTTTACTAAAGACAATTATTTGTACCGGAAACCACAGTTTAAACCATATGGAAAATTATTTTATCCCTTACATTTTGACGGTTTTGGAAGATTGGTTTTTAAAATATAAAGTATTTACAAATGATGCGCAAAATTTGTTTTGAGACAAATTGCAATGATTTGTTTTGAAGATTTTTGGGAAAAAGTTATACTTTTAAGGTACAAAGTACTTTTAAATTGTATAAGAAAAAAAATATGTTTTGAGAACATTTTTTGGGAAAATGGTCACAATTCTGGTTATCTCTAGGAAGATGACAATTTGGATTGGTAACAATTACTAATGTAATTAATTGAGGATTGACATCGCAATGAGGTCAAACTTTATGGATTAAAGATTGAATGATATATCAAATTATGAGTAAATTTGAGAAAATAGTTATGTTTGAACTTGTGACTTGGAGGTTTTGATTTATTGAATTTTGGGTATTGGAGCTCTTGTAAATACTACATGAGAGAGTTGAAACCGATAGGGTCTTGAGAGACAATATCATATATGGACATTAGAAAAAAAATAGAAAAGTTAGTATTTCTCGATGATGTCACTAAGGAAGAATGTGATGAGATCAGAAAAGAGAATAGATGGAATAACTCACGGGGTTGAGTTGATTTGTTTGCAATTTAGACATATAGTCATTTATTCCTTTGGAATGCTTATGGTAATTTTGATAGGGACATTTGTCTCTTCAATATTATTAGATTTCTATGATTACATTTGGATCGGATTTGCAATTGGAATTAAGTCTGGTAACCTTGTTGAAAAATATCGGGTTTTGGGAATTTGGTGTGAGGAATCGATAAGATGTCATAGAAATTGTTAATGTCTCTATAATGGTTATATTAAAGTAACATGATGTGTTTGGGCTTAAGGGTTTAGTTTTTGATTCTGGCATCTCCTGTCTCATTCCTTAGGGAATGTGTTCTGAGTCGTGGCACTACACTAAAATCCGTTGAGGGTAAAACTCAACATGTTTAGGAAGGAGTGTAAGCGCTCTATGCTTTTGGATATGAATTCCTCAGCTTTGCCCTTTGTTTCTACCGATGAGTATATTGGTTCCTTTTTGTTCCCACATATGCATTCTTGGAAAATGCATTTGCGCATTTGCAATTTTGTATTATCTGCACATTTGTGCATCTAGCTCTAAAAGACTAGAATGTAAGAATATGGTGGTCGGCTCCTCTGTGATTGGTTTGGAAAATTGTATTTTTGTTTTATGGAGATTTAATTTGAGAAGGTTCTAGAATGAGCCAAGATATCGAGGTATTTGGATCTTAAGTCATAGTTGACAATATATGATATGATTATATATATATATGATTGGAATTGAATATAGATTTTATTCGAGGAATAACCATAGAGTTCTTGCGAGAATGTTGTGTCTGATCAGAAATTCATGAAGATACTTTTGAGTATGTAATTGGTGATACTTGAGGTAATAGTTGAGATAAGTATTTGTATAGTTTGGAAACTATATTTGTTTTGTAGATGAGCTACACTCTATACAGACTAGAATATCTTCGACCAATGAATAGATTAGAACTTGGAAGTATAGAGGCAGAATATAGCAGGATAAAATTTCAGTAGTTGATTTTGGAAATTTGTGATTCATATGGAGGGATGGATCTAAAGGATAAATGTTTTGATTATACCAAAATTCGTGATGTACGATATATGATAAATTAGGGAATTTATACTAGACATACAAGTCGATAGAAAAGTATAAAAATGTCATGTAACTATCACATTGGTGATGCATACAATTGATGGCTTCCTTTGACTATGATTATATTTGCATATGGTTAGGTAATCAATTATATTAGTGAAAATTGATGATATTTTGTTTGCAGTTAAATGTCTAAGGCATTTCGATTAGAGCATATGGTGCGATCGTTGGCAGATCTCAACTTCAATTGAAATTATGGATTTGGAATTGGTGTCAGCTGGATATAATCCATTTGGGGGATTGCATTTCATTTGAGGAAATCAGTTGGAATCAATTTACGGTTTGACCTATATGGTAGAAATGATTGTCATATGAGATAATACCTAGATCTAATTGTCAGTATGGGGACTAACTAGCTAGTTAGATCGGTTTGATTTGATTACAAAAATTTGGATATTGGAGGATTAGTTGGATTTATACATTTGATGATCAATTGTATCTGGATATTGGTTTTAAATGTTGTAATGTATGTAATTGGATTGGATACCAAATTGTGGTTTAACTTCAGATGATCATAAGGGAGTACTTGTAGTTCATGATTTGATGTCAACCAGTGACGAATATGGAAATAATACTTGAATAAGTATTGATTGATAATGATCAATGATCACGTCAGTGAAAAATAATTTGGAGACATCCTTAAGAGGAGAAGGCCACTTGAGACACTGAGAATGAGATGCGGTGAAGATATCCACACCGATTTGGCTTAGCTGGTTCATAAGCCATATACTTTGTTTCTATATCTGCATCACTTTTTTTTTTCTTTGCATTCCCATCTCTGCACTTTTGATTTTGCTTCTGCATTAGTTCTGTTTTTGCTTTTGAATGTCCGCACGTTGGCCAAGCGAGTCGAGTGCTAGTTAAGCATTGGCTTCATTTCCTGAGTTAGGAGTCGAGATCCTGATTTGGGTTTTGTTTTGGAGACTTAGGTTTGATTTTTACCTTGATTTAATCTGTATCAAAATTTGAGGATAACTTTCTTTTGAGGGGGAAAGTATGTAACACCTTGTTTAAATTCAATTTGGTTTTTGATTTGTTGATGATTAACGTTTGTGTATTTAGATCATTGGAGACTTGATTTAGATACTAAATGATGAATATTTTGGAGTGAATTAAAGTTCTTAATCTTGATGATATTTGATGGGAAAAAAAACAAGTGAATTTCGGTTTTGTTCACTGGTTCGGTTCACTACTTTGGTTCACTAGTTTGACCGGTTTGGTTTAATGAGTTGGCTTGGTTTATTTTTGTGAAATGATTTGGGTTTTATGGGCTAATAAAAATTTGATAATTGGGTTTGGTTGGGCTCTTTTTAGGGACTAGTTTGGTTAAGTTTGATTTTGAATTCGTTCGGTTTTGACTGATAGGTTTGGTTGGCTGCTTCGGTTCGGTTGATTCGGTTTTCATTGGTCAGCTGGTTTGGTTTTGGCTTCCACCTTTTAAATTTTTAACCCAATTTCTTCCTTCATTTTTCACTTTCAAAACACATTTCAACCTCACATCTCTCTCTCTTTCTCTCTCTCTCTCTCTCTCTATATTTGCTTCCTCTTCTATTCTTGCTACTAATTCAAGGTAAATCTCTTATTTTCTTCTCTTTTCTTCTTCCTCTTTCATGAATTATTATGTGGGTTTGTTGGGTGTTGTTTTGGAGGACGAATTTGGAGGCTAGGGTTTGGATTGATACTTTGTTTCATCGATTTGAGATGGTTTTTGATGGATAATGTTAGTATGGATGTAGAAATGGTATGGGTTTTTTTTGGTTGTGTTGAATGTGTATTTTTTTTGTTGGGTTTTAATTAAATCCAAAATTTTTTTTTATGGAAGATAGTTGGATTGGTGATGAATTCTAGCTGTTTTTTTATGGATGTTGATGGGTTGAATCACGAATTGAATGGGTTTTGTGTTGGATTTTAGAGATTGAAGTAGGTTAGAATGGTAGGAATTTATTTGGAGGAGTTATTTTAGTTTTGATGAATTATTAAATCTTTGGTGAAATTGATGAATGACTATTATTAATAAAAAATTTTGGGTGACGATTTAAGTGATTTGAAAGTATGGGTGTCCGTTTAGAGCGATTTTCTTGGTAGGATTGAGAAAATGACTATTTGGGTAATTTGTCATTTGGAGACCAAATATGATATTTTGCATTTAGGGATTAAAATGTGATTTTTGCATATATGTGAGGATTGATTTGGATATTTTGGAGTTATTTGAGGACTTATTAATGATTTTGTGGTGTTTGGATTAAATTATAAATTTGGAATATTTTAGGGACTATTTTGTAATTTTCCAAAGATTCGGGGACCAAAGTTTAATTTTAAACTGAGTCATATTATTGTATCATTTTGTTAGATTTTGGCTCGAAATGGATTTTTGAGGTTTGCTTCAACGTTTGAGTTTGCATATGCATGTGCACGTATTTCGGTATAGCCACATTACCATATTGATTATGATTTTGATATGCCTTTCTTCTTCTGCTTGGTTTTCGAGGAGACCAGTCATTCACTGATGGACCATGATCGAGATTATTTGCTTGGCGTCCAGTGAGTGGATGACAGTTTCACACACACAGGTTGTATCTTGAAACTGTATATGTTTTTGTTGTGTTCAACACATATTTTAAAATTGGATTAATCTAAAGGTTGCCTTAATTAATAAAACTGATTATGTGATTTAATAATCAGTACTCTGTTTTGAACTTGATATATGTATTATATATCCTTTCTCTGTTTTGAAACTGATTATGTGATTTAATAATTAGTACTCTGTTTTAGACTCGATATATATATGTATCTATATCCTCTCTCTGTTTTGATGTTGATTTGCATGCTTTTGGTTTTATACTATGTAATATGATTTTTGGTTTTCTGATATTGGACACCTATGCTACAGGGTAGAAGTAGCCTTTGGTATACCAATGTATTGAGAAATCTCAGCTACAAGGGATGTCGTTGGCCATGTGTCCCGGCCCGACACATGATTTGACTTTGATTAGTGGTGGAGTCCACATCACCTATGTTATCAGTGCCATATGCACACCCTTGATATTAGTCCCATATCCATGATATATGTTTTGATTCTGAAACTATGTTTTATATCTGAAATGATTTTAATACGTCTGTGTGCATGCTTGATGCTCTGTTTGCCAACGATTTTGAAATGATTTTCGAAAAGCTATTATCTATATAGCATGTGTATATATGTATACTTATCTATACCTGCTTGTGGTATTTTTGGACTATTCTCAAAATAGTCTTTATGAGGCAGGCACGTATGAGGCATTCTAGAGTTTTATCCCTCACTAGGTTCTTACCGCCTTTATTTTCTTTGTTTACTTCCATTACTATCTTACATGTTACTCTTATGCATCCATATATGCAGTGAGGGATTCCATCACATAGTGGTCGCCCTTTTGATCGCATCCATATATGCAGTGAGGGATTCCATCACATAGTGGTCGCCCTTTTGATCGAGCCTTGATTTATATGTTTTGGTTAGATGTTTCATACTGGGTATATGTGAGTTATGGTTGTATTTGAATATCTTTGATAACAACATTTATTTTAAAACATTATTAAAATTATTTTGATATTTATTTATTTCATTTTAATTATAAAATGAATAGTTGTTTAACATGTTTACTAAAATATTTAATAACCGATTTGGGTAGTATTACATCTGATCTTTAAAGCTTGTGCGAGACGGATCAAGCTCCCATAAACGGTTCATCTCGTACGTCAGTCATGGTCTGAAAACGGGTCGTTACAATTTCCTTCCATATATGACTTACTCAAGTAAGTTTTTTGGTCTACTCGAGTAACTCTAGCTTCAGTTTCTAGTGTTCAGCTTCATCCTTGACTTACTCAAGTAACTTTATATCTTACTCTAGTAATCACCAAATGTGACCGTTGTAAATTGATTCCCTCCAAATCTTTCCATTTATGGCTTGAATTCCTTATCATGCTCCTCATAAATTCTCGTTTACTTAAGTAACAATTTCCTTACTCGAGTATCTTATGAATGAGTTATCTCCTTGAAACAACACTTACTCGAGTAAATTTTTTTCTCACTCAAGTAACTCACATTTCAGCTTTCGCACACTCGAGTTTCATTCTACTCGAGTGACTTCAACAATCAGTGGCTTTCTAGAACTTGTACTTACTCGAGTAACTCTTGAACTTTTTTCTTTTGGCATTTCTTATTTGACTTAACGTTTATGGTTAGTCTACTTAATAAATACATGGAACAACCAATTGAGCTATATTTACTAGCTGCAAAAAGGGTGTTAAGGTGTTTAAAGAAGGGAGGGAGTGAAAAAATAGTTGTGTTTGCTGACAGTGAATATGCCAATGATTTGGAAGATAGGAAAAGCACATCTGGTTATGTATACATGATGAGCTTGAAAGAACAAATACCACACTAGAAGGGGGTTGGATAGTGTGAAGATCGAGGCTTTGAATTATTTTCGTTTAAAGACGCGAGGAACGAACTGAAACAGTAAAGAACACAAAGAATTTAGAGTGGTTCGACCTAACACTTGCCTACGTCCACTACCTAAGTCTCACCACTTAGGATTTCCACTATTCTCAATCTTTTTTTACAACTTTCACTTTCAAGCAAAGTGAGAACTCTAACAATTCTTGATTCTGGTTCAAGAATAAACTAACCTAGGATCTACCCTTGATCCCAACCTCACAAACTCTCTGTTTATGAATGATAAATCGCTCACCAACAGATTTGGAACAAAGATACAAGTAATTGAAAATAGGAGATAAGCCCAACTAGACTTGTATCACCAACAACAATGAACAAAGCTATAATTCGAGTTGCAATCTGATTGTAGGTCGTCGTTGTATCTCACTTGATTGCTCTGGAAGTATATTTATACTTCCTAATTTTTCTCTAGCCGCTGTGACTCAAAATATTCCCGTTGGAGTGTGAAATCAATATTGATTTTCTTTCCTTTTCAGTGCTTACTCAAGTAACAGTATTGTCTACTCGAGTAACTCCCTTGTTGATGCTTCAGTGTTTTATCCATCCTTGACTTACTCGAGTAGGATTAATATCTACTCGAGTGATCGATCCTTTGTGACCGTTGTGCATTAATTTCTTTCTTTTTTAGACTTGATTGACTTGAATCTCTCAGATCTAGAAACACACTTATTTGAGTAATGAAAACCCCACTCGAGTAACTCTGGTTTGTCTCATTTCTGGATCTTCTGAAGCTTGCACTTACTCGAGTGATCCATGGGTCTACTCGAGTACATTTCTCCACTGGGTGCTTTGTTGATATTCTGAGCCACGATTACTCGAGTGACTTTAAGTCCTACTCGAGTAACTTCATCAACCAGCGGCATTCTGGACATTGATCTTGCGAGAGTGAATTTGCTTCTACTCGAGTGACTTCTGTCTTCATGTATTCTAGACACTCTGTATTTGTCGAGTAACTCTGGTTTTACTTGAGTAATATTTGGCTCTACTCAAGTGAGACCTGGAAACCAATTCCTCAAGACGCGGCACTTACTTGAGTAACGTTGAAGATTACTCGAGTAACATTCCTTTCCTTCAAATGCTTTCATCTTTTGGCAACATTTTTTAGTTTTCCTTTTGGTTAACTAATTTACCAATATTTGTTCATCATCAAAACATAGGTGGATCTAAATATGAACCACCATTGGTTCGACAGAGTTTTGGAGTTGTGTCTTGCTCCTGAAAAAAAAAACAACTTATTGTCTCATTCTCAACAACTGAAATTAAGTTTATAGTTGCAGCATCTTGTGCATGTCAACCTTTTTGGATGAGGATAATCTTAGAGAAGCTCAATAATAAACAAGGAAGTTGTACTAAAATGTTTTGTGATAGTAGAAAATACAATCCAAATATCAAAGAATCCAGTTATTGATAGGTTCACTTTCATGCATGTTTTCATGATGTATTTTGCATTGATATGCATTCCAAACTACTGTGATCCTTATGTTTTTATTTTATTTTTTTTCATTGTTGTTTAGGTGAACGAGATAGCAAATAGTGGAAAACGACGTTGTTTTGGGTGAGAGATGTGCTTGGATTGTGTTACGACACGACCATGCCGTATGAGCTGTGAAGACTAGGCTAAATTTGATGTTTAATGGTCGTGCATTTTGGATTATTAGGCCCATGAATCTGTTGATTAGAGAGAACGAGACTGAAGGCTTTTATTCATCATTTTCTCTAGGAAATTAGAAAATACATTTTTAATTACTATTTTGGTAATTATGTTTTGAGAGAATTAGGTTTTCAAAAAGACATATAAACCCATCATCTCATGTTTTCAAAATCATTCATGCATAGAACATAATGGTCTTTCATTTTCATTAGCTTTTTGTTCTCAACATGCGTGACGAAACTCGCATCTAGTCGAGGTACTTTCGATGTTCGATCCAAGTAGGTTGTGAAACTTATGTTCTTATTTGTTATTGACCATTTCCAGTATTTATTCAATTCATGCGCCTTATGCGTTTTTAATATTATTTGTGTTGATTGCTCAATGTGGCCAGTTGATTAGTCGATCAAATAATATGTTGCTATTTAGGATTAATAGAGCATCTCTCATTGAATCTAATATGTGTAGCGAATAACTTGTATGTTTTTTGTTTCACATCTTTCATGTTATGGAATTGAATAATCTAGTTTAAATGATTTACGGCTTATTCGACTTCACAGGCTAGAATAGAGGTCCCTTTAGTTCCTACTATTGTCATTAGATTTAACCTTGTTAGGGCATTATGGGAATTATTTAGTTGATAAGAGAAGTAGTTTGTAGGGCATCCTGGAACTACCAATAAAGTAAGAAGGGATTGGTTATTTGAGTGCATTACCTGTAACTATAACTCCGTCTATTCGAATGCCCAGTAATTACTTTTAGTGATGATTATCAACTCGTTAGATTGAACAGATAAGTACATTGGCTAGGACTTTGTCATTATTGAATTTCTTGATTGGAATCTTTAATTTTGTCACATTACATTTTCGGCTGCATAAACATTCTCTGCAACTTAATTTTATTTTTGTCTTCTGTGAATAAGCAATTCTTTACTTGTCTCTGCGGATCGGCCATGTTCCCTGTTGTGCTCGAGTATTTTTCTAAATAGGTTTTCTTTGTTGGATTGACACCCATCAAATTTTGGAGCCGTTGTCAGACACCGGTGTTTATGATTTTGTTTATTTGCTTTACTGCTAATTTTCTCATTGTTTTGCAAGCATCGTTCTTCTTCTACAAGTAATAGAAGACTTTTCCTGAGATGGTTGGAGCTGCAGAAGATCAGCAAGCTCTATGAGAAATGATTGCACCTATTGTGAACCAATAGTCGTTGTGCATCTAATTCCCACCTTTGATCATTGGCTTTGAGTTGAAATTCGGGCCAATTCAAATGCTTCCTAATTTTCATGGGTTTGACAATGAAGACCCGAATAAACATCTTAAGGAGTGTCATATTGTTTGCTCCAATTTTAGACCGCAAGGTATATTAGAAGATCAAATCAAATTGCCAGCATTTACATTTTCCCTGGTTGACAAAGCAAAAGACTAGAATTTCTATTTGCCTCCCAGTTCGGTTGATGCTTGGGTTAATAGGATGCGGCTATTTCCTAAAAGATTCTTTCCTGCCTCCAGAGCCGCTAATTTGGGGAGAGAAATCTGCAGTATCAAAAATAAGGATATTGAGACCTTGTACGAGTACTGGGAAAAATTTAAATGGTTATGTGCTAGCTGCCCACAACATGGTATTTCTGAACACATTTTGATACACTAGTTTTATGAAGGGTTGCTTCCTATGGAAAGAAGGATGTTATATGCAGCTAATGGTGGAGTTATAATCAGTAAAACACCTTGGGAAATTCGTGATTCGATCTTTGTCATGGCTGCCAATTCTCAATAGTTTAGTGCGAAGCCAAAGTTCACTTCGAGGTGCATGAATGACGTAACTGTAAAATCCTCTCATTCTAGGATTGATGATTTTGCCTCTTAGTTGTGTCAAATATTATCTATGGTAAATAAAATGGCCAACAACCAAGGACAATGATCATAGAATGCATAAGTTTGTGGCATATGTGGTGTATAAGGGCATCCTACAGATGTGTGCTCTCCATTTCAGGAAGACAATGTCGTTGAAGTTAATTCATTGAGTGGAGTCCCTCCTACATGGAAGAAGTATGATCCATATTCCAACACTAATAATCTCGGATGGAGAGACCACCCTAATTTGAGGTATGGAATAATACTCAAAACACTTCAGCTCTATAGAATCCACATTCACTTCAGCACCAACAAATGTCGTGGGCTTATAGACTTCAATGATTAGAGGAAACTGTGAGATCATTGGCACTTTCTGCACAATAATTTCAAGGTAATTCTGATGATAGTATTACAGAAATTAAGGATCAACTTAGCAAATTTGGTACTTCGATCAACAATCTGGAAAAATACATATTATGTTGTTGATCTAATCAAAATGTTAGTGCAATAACATTACTGAATGTCAAGGAATTGCAAGAACCTGAAATTTCGAATGGTTTACGACGTAACCATGTTGTAAGTACAAAAATGATAATAGAGGCTCCCAAGCTATTTCTAGGTTCGATGATGTTCCTTTTCCTAAAAAGCTTACGGGGTTCAGTAGGAAAGATGCACATGAGACAATGGAAGACTTCTTGTTACTCTTGGAAACTTGTTTTAAGGAAAATATTAAGCCCAAACAAAGTGTTATTGAAGTTGTAGGTAATGAAGCAGAGACACATGTATTTGATCTTAAAGCAGCTCCAAATTGTATGGACGAATCAGTTGATTGCCTAAAGGATGCAAATGAGAAAGACATACTGGAGATATTCTGAAAATTTGAGGTAAACCTTCCTTCACTTTATTCAATCAAGCATGAGCCTAAACATGTTAAGTTCCTAAAACAATTTTACACCAAGAAAAACAAACCACCAAGGGAGAGTGTAGTGTAAGTTCTTGAAAATGCTTCAGTCTTGATTCATAAGAGATTACCACCAAAGAAGAAAGATCCATGTATGTTCACTATCCCCTGCACTACCATGTTAGATTTAGGTGCTCCTATGAATGTTATGCCTCTCTCAATTTATAAACAGTTGAATTTGAGACCCATGAAAGACACAAGGGCTATAATACAATTTAGCTAATCGTTCTAGCACTTACCCGAAAGGGATGATTGAGAATGCTTTGGGAAGGCTGACATCTTAATCTTTCCTATTGATTTTTATATTATGGACATGGATGATGATGTTTCTCATCATCCATCATTGATTTTGTTGGGAAGACAATTCCTAAGTACTGTAGGTACGAAGATTGATGTGTCAAATGGTGAGATTTCCTTTGAGGTTAAGGAAAGAAGTGGTGCATTTTAATATCGAGCAAGGATGAAGACTCAAGTCCAATGAGACAACGATGTTAAACAACAACGCTTCTTGGTAGGTAACCCAGGGTTTTTACTGCTTTTCTTTTATTTCATTCAGTTTCAGTTAGTTTCAGTTCATTTTATTTTGGTGTTTTTCCTTCAAATTCTATCTCACTTTTATTTCTCTCATTTGATCACACTTGGTCTCTAGTCTTGTTGTATTTTAGTGATCAAGATGATGGAAATGGACCATGTTGAGTGCAAAACAATGCTTGTCATTATTTTAAAAAATGAAGATGACAGTGTGGGGAAGCGTAGCACCCACAGACACTATGACCATGTCGTGTGAGGGTCAAATCTAATCAGTGACAAAAAAAACATTGATGCACTTTTAACCTGCTTCAACAAGTCACCGCCACAATGCTCGTCACCTTAAATTCTGTGATTTTTATGATTTTTACTTTATGTTACGTATTTGCATGGTGTTGCATGTGTTTGTTTTTTTTTTATTTTTGTGTGGATGCATCTGGCATAGCATACTGATATGTCCTAAATCTACATAATAATTCAAGTATAAAAGTATAGCATTTTCCCCTACTTGTACTTGATTATTGGTGAATTTATACACTTTTTGTGTATTTTGTAGGGTGATTAGGAATGCATGAAAAGATATGAAAAAGGCATGGAAAACATGTTTTTGAAGTTGGAAGATCAATGGAAGAAAGTGCAACAAAAATCGCCTCAAAGGGTGCAAAGTTTGTAAACGTGCAAAATGGTGTTTTTTATGTTACAGCTGGTCACGACCATGACTGTGGGCAGTAGCACCGACCTTCAGGGGGCAAAAATTCATATGTCGGTAAGAGGTCAAAAGTGGATAAAAGGTGGCCAACAAGTGGACAATTTGCATGCATCAAGTGGGCAACTTGTCTAGGGTTTTGTAGGACTTAAAAATGCCTATAAATACCTCTCATATGTGCATCAAAAGGGGGAGCCAACCTTGGTATGTAATTATGTCTATTTTTTCTTCCATTTGGAAGAACAATATTGTAGGTTTGGAGGATCCAACCATTGAGCATATTTTTCAATCTTTGTTCTTCCATTTGGGAGAACATTGTTGCTGGGTTGGAGGAAGAGATGGAGACCATGCTTGAAGCGTGAGGAGTTCTCACAAAGGCTACCTAGAGAAGCTTTCTCTCTATCTGTTTTTCTCCTTTATCTCTTTAAATTTATAGTTGTTGCCATGGTTATTGTTGATAATTATTGTCTTATTTTGTTGCATAAAATCATGGTAGCTTAACTATTTTGTTAGGATTTAAAGATGTAGACCTTGATATCTATTTTCTATATATATGAATGAAATTTGTGCTATGTATTTCCATATTTGTAGTTAATGTTTCTTGAACTTTGAATGCCATATTTGTATTAGTTATCTCTTGTGCTTGAATGATATATTTGTATAGATTTTGAATTTGATTTAATGACATGTTCTAATTGAATATCATTATGCTTGATTACCATAGTGGTGTTTTTAACAAATCTAGTTGAAGGACTGAAAGGAGAATGCTAGATGAGGTTGACATGCATTAAACTTGTTAGGTTTTGAAATAAAAATATTCATGCCCACAAGGTGTTCGATGAAATTCCTAAGAGAACCTAATGAGTCTAGTTTAGTTAGGTGAGGCCAAAAGGACCCTCCTAATAAATGTAGACATAGCTTGAATGAACTCGAGAGAGGCTTTAAGCGATATTAGTGAGAGAACACTCATATCCCATAAACCGTTCATAAATATAATGAGTAGGAATCTTGGTGGAGTCTTGAATGTCCTAACACTTTTGTTCTTTTAGATTTCATGTTTCTTATTTCAAAATACCAAAATATCATTTCCTTATGTATTTTATTTTCTTGCGTGAATCAATCACAATTAGCACTCATCCCTGTGGGTTCGACACCCTAGGAATACTCCTAAGGTTATTTTATTACTACATCGATAATTGTGCGCTTGTAGAAAGTCGATCACATACGACATGACCATGTCAAAGGCATGTCAAAATTGTTTAAAAAAATTCCATTTACTATTTGTTTTGCATGACTCACAATTTATTTTGTGCTTTGGATGAGTTTGTCCCTGATGTTCGAGAACTTAAGTTTCAAGTGCCTTAACATCTAGGATCCCTTATATACCCACTTTTGTAAAACTTGAGTTTTTGTGCACCTAAACTTTAGGAAAGGACAACCCCTGGTACTAGAATTGAAAGAGAATAGTTAGAATTCACACACATCTGTGCGAGATTTGAGCCTTATAGGGTACACATTACACATACTCTATTTCTTGTTGTGTGTGATTGGTGAACCATAATAGGACACTACAAAAACTTGGTATGACATGCATTTTAAGACCATATTTTCTCAAATTGAGACATTGAAATGAAAAAAAAAATCATTGTTTGTTAACCCTTTGTTTCGACCTTTTCTTTGAGTATCTAACCTTTTATGTTAATCTGTTGTTTACCCTTTTTGAATTGTTATTCTTTTTCTTGTTTCGAAACCCATTTTCGCTATTTTCAATTTTGTTCCTAACCTCCAACCTTTGTACCCTAAGTTAAGAGACTTTTATTAGCTATACATTGCCAAAATTAATTTTTAATGTTAATGTCATGATTGGATACTTAATTAGACATGTCTTGCAAGTGATTTTGTGCTTATATTGTAAAGAAAACAAGGATGTCCAGTTTTGAATCGATATTGAAAAACTAATGTTGCTATAAAAGTTGAAAAAACAAAAAAAAAAACAAAAGCAACAAAAAAGAAAGTGAAGTGTTTTAGGAAGCCTTGTTTAAAAGGAAGGAAAGACATGCAATTTTTATTAATTTGCATTGACATTATATGTTTATGTGGTTGGCATGTATTACTTGTTTCTATTGTCTTCTCTCTTATTACCCCTTTTTTATGCCCCATTACAAGCCCATCTAAATTCAATTTTGTCGGTGTTTCGATTTGAGTCATTATAATGGTGGCAATTTTTCCAAATACACATTCATGGAAAGACCTGCTACGAATTAATTTGAGCGTAAACACCTAGCCAAAACATTTTGAGAGACATAGTGTATACCTGTGAGGGTGTGGATTTGACTATCCTTTTTTTGGGCACTACCAGAGTGGAGACTAATCTTTTTAATATTGTTGGCTAACATAACATTAGTTGTATTTTCTCTTGAGTCTTTGGTGCATATCGACATGGTATTACTTGATGTGGGGGTAAATAGGGTGATAAGGAGTTGAGATTCTTTATTGTGTTTTTAGTTGTTGAATGCTTAAGGACAAACATTTTTTAAGTGTGGGGAGATTTGATAGGTTACATTTCATGCATGTTTTCATGATTTATTTTGCATTATTATGTGTGCCAAACTAAAATGATCCTTGTTGCCACGACCCATTCCCGGGACCGCTACCGGGGTACGAGGCGAACCGTCTGTGGAAGCCCGGCCCATCTCGCACAAGCCTCGGAGAACAGAAACTACCCAAATTCATATTTTTAATCGGCTTATTTACCGTATTAAACCATTTAGCAATGATATTATTCAAAAATAATATTCTCGAATATATAATTAAAATATATTC